>CAWVQM010000014.1:0-32522 GCA_963932345.1 Ophion ventricosus | reverse complement strand
TCTCCCATCGTGCCAACCGAACGGATTCTCGAGCTCGGCGATGTAATTACCGAGGAAAATTAGAATACCAGCCACGCGCGTTAATATAACCAGGAAGCCACTTGCTGCCAGAAAAGTTTTCGCGTATACACGTGACCCACTACGTTCGGCCAAGCTATGCAACAATCCTGCCGAAGGCGCGCGGACGTCCAACTTTCTTGGCCGGACTTGCATGACAGAAGAATTATTTTACGCTTACGCGTAAGAAAAAAGGGGGAGAAAAATCATCAAAGATTATATGTACACTGCTCATATGATAATAATATGTATTTTTAGTGTATGTATAATATGTAATAATATGATATGATATGATGATATGACAATAGTGAAAAAAGTAATTTAGGTAATAGATAAATAAATATATGAAAAAATTGAATGAATGAATAAATGAATAAGTAAATAAGTGAATAAGTGAATAAGTGAATAAATGAATAAATGAATAAATGAATGAATAAATGAGTGAATGAATGAATGCATGAATGAAGGAATGAATGGATACATAAATGAATGCAAGAATGAATGAATGAATGAATGAATGAATGAATGGATACATAAATGAATGCATGAATAAATAAATAAATGAATACACGAATGAATGAATGAATACATCAATGAATGCAAGAATGAATGAATGAATGAATGGATACATAAATGAATGCATGAATAAATAAATAAATGAATACACGAATGAATGAATGAATACATCAACGAATGGATGAATGAATACACGAATGAATGAATGAATGAACGAATGAATGAATGAATGAATGGATGAATGAATGAATGAATGAATGAATGAATGAATGAATGAATGAATACATGAATTAACGAATTAATGGATGAATGAATGAATAAATGAATGAATGAATACATGAATAGAATGAAAGGGATAGAAAAATCGTCAGAGATTATATGTACATTGCTCATATAATAATAATATGAATTTAGTATAATAATAATATTCAATAATAATATGAAAAAGTAATTTAGGTAATAGATAACTGAATAAATAAATAAATAAATACATAAATGCATGAAGAAATGAATGAATGAATAAATGAATGAATGAATGAATGAATGAACGAAAGAATGAATGAATGAATGAATGAACGAGTGTGCATGGCTATATCGATAGCCTAGCCTCGAGTCCTTTTTTTCTTTGTCACCAATCTCGCACACGCCCAGTTAAATTCTGCGCACAACTGTATATCGCTATAATACGAAAAACGATTTCGGACGTGCGGCCCTTTCCTCGTACGGAAGAGCCGCGGGGAAAGGGGCGGTTTAATAAAAATGTCAAATATAAAATGGCCAGCGGGGACGGACGTTTGGGAAATAAATAAACGTAATGGAAAGGGAAAGAAGAATAGAGAGGGTATATACAGTGGTAGATGATATAAAATACGCGGTGATATAAAGAGAACGGCGAGATGACTGATGCCGCGGATAGTATAATATTACGAGGGGTATATATATATATATATGCGTGTGTGTGTGCGTGTTTGTGTCTATATATATATATATATATATATATATATATATATATATATATATATATATAATGTATCTCCTTCAAACCGTGGATCTCTTTCGGTGTCCGTTTCCACTTCTGGTTCATCGAGGCGCATTTGAAATAATGGACTTGGACACGTTTTATCGACGTACGGGATTTCTATATGCGATGTAATTTTGTAATGGAGTCCCATATACCACATATATAAATAAATCTGTCCTGTGCCACATTTTTCTACGAAGCAATAAATAATGTCATAGAGCACGATGAATAGAAGCGTTTCAAATACGAGGGTAATTTGAAAAGTCCCCGGCCTTTTTAAGAAAAACACATTTTTCGAAGAAAAACAAAATTTATTTCTCCCCATAGTCTCCCTTCAACTCGATACATTTGGTTCGACACTTCCGCTAACCTTAATAAACCATCAGAATAATAAACGATCAGAGAAAAAAAATAGATCGTCTAAATCCGAAAAATACTGTCTAAAAGCGTCTTCCACCTCGGCATTTTACCCATTTTTTGCCTCGCGATGTTTTTTTTTCAAATTGAGTAAAAGAAAATAGTTGCTGGGAGCTCTAGCTGGTGAATAGGGTGGATGCGGAAGAAATTCAAACTTCAATTCGTTCAATTTTGACACCGCGACCATGCACGTGTAAACCCGAGCGTTATCCTGATGTAATAGGACTTTTATCTTCGCCACATGCGGACGTTTTTTCTTAATTGTGGCCTTCAATTCATCCAGCAATGCAGCGTAGTACTGTCCGTTGATTGTTTCGCCCTTTGCAAGATAATCGATAAGAATTATTCCATGGCTATCCCAAACAAACTGTCGCCATCACTTTTCCTGCAGAGAAAACGACCTTCGCCTTCTTCGGAGCTGGTTACTACACCGCAATCCACTGCATTGATTGTTGTTTGGTTTCAGGTGTATGGTGGTGTATCCAGGTTTCATCGATGGTTATCGTTCGCCGCAAGAATTCCGCTGGATTTTTTTTTTATACAGGCTAAAACACTCGCGCCACCTGTAACAAGTCGATCGCAACAAGTGCAGCAACCAGCGCGCAGTTAATTTTCTCATATTCGAATAATGTTGTAAAATCTTAAGCACCCGTTCAGATGATACCCCACAAGCCTCAACAATATCCTTAACAGTCAATCGACGATCTTCCATCATAGTTCGATGCACTAAATCGACCACTTCGTCAGTTGTAGCGGTTTTTGGGCGCCCGGAACGTTCCTCGTCTAAAATGCTCGTACCACCACGTTTGTACTCATAGCCACCTAATATTTGACCGCTGTAAATGAAGGGGATACTTCACCGTATACAGAATCTAACTCATCTTCAATTTTCTGAGTCGTTTTTCCTTCCAAATGAAGGAATTTTGTCACAGCGCTATACTCGGTTTTCTCCATTGATGACAAACGTCAGCTGGCGACTTTGGAAGTGTGCCATAGACAAAGTAATGATCAGAATGATTTGAAATTTTTACGGGTTACATATACAGGGTGTCCAATAGGAAGTTGCTAAAACTAAATAAGTGTCTCTTCCCTCCATGAATTCAATAGGGGTCCCTTTTTCTAAGGCCCATACCTGAGGCCCCGCAGTTTTATTCCAGCCGTGGTTGAAGCAAGTACGCGCGCGTCAAAATGAGTGAGCTCACCACGGAAGAAAAAGTATATTTTATTGAGTGCTTCTTCTCGAGGGGAAAAATTTATAGTAATGCGTATAGAGGGTTTCGTACTAAGTTTGGAACTCATAGAGTTGCCAGCGAAAACACTCTGAAAAGGTAAACATTTAATATTTATTCATATTCATCTATCACACAACTTGTGTTTCAATTCAATTAAACTGCATTGAATTAATTTAACGTTAATTTTTGTAGGATAATCGATAACTTCGTGGAGTATGGTACACTCCAGGACCGTAGACACGAGTTGACAGGTCCATCTGTTACGGTGACTACACCAAAGAAGATCAACGAAGTTAAGAATTATTTCAAACAAAATCCAAATGATTCGATTCGGAAAGCTGCTCAAGCATTAAAAATAACCAAATCATCATTACACAACATTTTGAAATATTTTTTAAAGTTTCATCCGTATAAAATAAGCACTCATCAATTGTTAATTGAACATGCCATGACGAAACGCATCGAATTTTGTAACACTATTACGGGAATGTTTGAAGCCGAAGAACTTAATGAGAAAATGATTATTTATTCCGATGAAGCACATTTTTGTATGAATGGGTACGTAAACAAGCAAAATACCGGTTTTGGGGAACGGAAAATCCCATCATATCGCTAGCGAAGTCCCTTCATCCACAGAAAGTAACGGCGTGGGCAGCGATTTCAGTAAAAGGAATTTATTTGCAATTCTTGGAATCTACGGTAACAGGAGAGAGTTACAAACAGCTTTTGGAAACGAAATTCTTCCCTTATGCAAAAAAGAGGGGACTGGTTAAAAATGTTTACTTCATGCAAGATGGAGCGACGCCGCACCGGACTCGTGAGGTGCTTGAAGCTATTCATCGCGTATATGGGACTCGAGTAATCGGTCTGGGGTACCCTAAATTTGCTCAAGGCGGACAAGAATGGCCTCCGTACTCACCGGACCTGAACCCTTGTGATTTTTTCTTGTGGGGTTACATTAAAGATCATTGTTACGCTAAAAACCCCAGCACAGTAGAACTGATCGCGGCCATCCAGGAAGTGGTTTGCGGCATTACGAACGATATGTTGGACACAGTTTTTCACAGTTTTCAAAAGAGAATTGATTTTTGTGCACAATCTAACGGTTCGCACTTCGAAAATATCTATCATTAATCACTGTACTTTTTCGTTATTTTTATAAGATGTAATAAATTGACATAAAAAATATTTGACCGGGTTTTATTTATGTGCGTTTAAAACTGCAGAGTTTCCTCTATTTAAAGCAATTTGGCTTTTCTGATTCTGTGCACGTGTTTTGAAATGACAGCCGATTAGTTTCAGCAACTTCCTATTGGACACCCTGTATTAACCCTAGGACCCTACACATGGGTACCCCAAAGCCCAAATAATTTTCACGGGTCTGGCATTCCGGCAGTTTGGGTCGTGCGGTGAAATAAACGACTGCATTAGGGAAAAGGACTGTCTAGAACAGATTTGTACAGAAATAATCGTCAGTTATAGTTTGGAAGTGATGCAGTGAACATTCTTCGAGAATGTTTACGATATTTACGATATTTTCCTCTGTTTCAGTAGATAATTATTTCTATTGTTTTGTGTCATTTATCTCTATAAAATCGGTGTGTTATCAATAGAAATGACATTATAAACATTTTTATACGATTTAAAATTTTTTAAATTCAAATAACACCATGGAGACCAGGACGCTAGTACGAAAGGCGGAGGAGATCCGGAGGATGCTGCAGGTGCAAACTAATGAAGAGGAACCCCAAGACAATGAATCGACTGATAGTAAATCGGACCAGGAAGAAGAATTGAAGGGTTCTAATTATATTACAATAAGACAAAAGACGCAACGGAAACGTTTGACCAAATGTGTCATGAATATTCTGTAACTCGTGGCACTCGACGATGACTTTTACGCTTCTTCTACGGAATTGCTGATAAAAGTTCAATAAATGCGTTCGTTTTATTTTCATTAAATGAAGATACTAATTTAATCACTCATCGTGAATTTGATGAAAATTTAGCGTACTATCTGGTCACGCCATTTTTGCAACGCCTACTGCAATTTTTAACTTTGTGCCTCCAAGTCCGTGCTTTGATTGAATTGGTGTTAAGCATCGATTTTACTACCAATCCAGTTCCTGACGTCATTGATTACGCTTCGGATAATCAACTACGTTGCCCTATTTGACCTCGTAACAAAGATAAAAAAAAACTAAATACCTATGTTCAAAATGCCGACAGCCGCGTTACCAAGATCATCGCTCGATGCAGTACACTCAATGCGCACCGAATTGCATTTATATTTATTTTTATTTTATGTTAAACTGCAATATGCATTTCTATTTTTTTTCATTTCTAATATCCCATGTTAAACTATAATGAGTGATTTTTTTACTATTATTATGTAAACACAGTTTAATATCCTGTACGTTGAGCTGAATGTATTATTTTTCAAATAATTTCATGTAAAATCAGCTCAATATCCTTTATTATGTTTTTTTGAAATAAAAGACACGCTTTGAAAAGATATCTATTTTTTGTACATTTATTTACACTTATTCTCTCAAAAAACCACGCCAAAACAAATGCAAATTTAACGAAAAAACAGCTGTATTTACCCCTTGTTAAATTGTGGAAGAACTTCGAATTTTTTGTTTGCAATTCTTTTAAGCTTGGTCCATATGGTATTTTTCAAGAATAAGCGAAAAAAAATTCCAAAATACACGTATAAAAAGTGTGAGGATTTTTAAAATTAATTTTAGAAAAAAAATGCTAGAATCAATTTTCTTTTCTTTGTTCAATCGCATTTTTCACGGCGAAAAATTCATATTAGGTTTTTCTTGTATATCCTATTCCATCCTTCGGTCTTTCAGCGTTCGAATAAAGAATAAACAAAACTCTTTACGACAAACAGTTCGTTAGCAGCGTTGATTTAAAGTCCCTGGGGTGCACTTAACGCCTGTGTAGGTTCTTTGTTTTGGACAGATAGTGTAGGGTTCTAGGGTTAAAGCCGTCTATCGGGCGGCGAAAGACATTTTTTTCTACTATCACTTTTTGTCCATAAGGCCGCAAATTTTTCAAATAACCCTCGTATAATTTATGTTCCTGTTTGTTAAGGGGTTACATACACCTGAGCCGACTAAAAGTAAGGTTATGTTTAAGAATTTTTTTTGTGTATAAAACTGAATTTTATTGAACAACCATGATATACATTTCAAAGTATGACATTTTATCTACATTGTGTGAAAATTTGGTTAAAAAATTTCAAACGGTAAAAAAGTTACAGTCGTTTTCCTGGGACGTGTGTTTGTGACAGCGTTTGCAGTACCAGAAGTGCCGCTGCGATTTTTTATCTAAAAAAAAAATTGTTTCTCAAAGTAGATAGATAAAACTAGTACTTATCGAGCCGGAATTTAAAAATTTAATTTTTTCGGGTCATGGCAGTCACTGGAATAAAACAGGCGATTTTTCGCCTCAAAATTGTTCAGTACTTATGATGAAAAAAAAAAACTATGCCAGGCATCGAAAAAACGGCTCGATAAGCTTATTGCTTATTGTGTGAAGCATAACTGTGCAAAACTTGATCCCGATCGGTCCAGTAGTTGCGGAGATATTTCTGGTACCGATTTTGAAAACACTGTTTCGAGTAAAACGCGTTTAAAGTTTTGAGTACACTTTACACTGAAATAATTGGTTTATTTTAAACTTACATGAAATCGTCGATTTCTGGGCCGTATGACGGATCTTCCTTAGATGTTGACGCTTCCATTAGATCTTTTTTTTTCTGCTGTGTCAACCTCATTCATAGTCATAATCGTAGTCAAACAGATGACAAAGGCCGCATCTACCTGCACCCCAACCGTTAGTCATTGCTCACCCGGTCAGTTACAAAACGCTATAACTTCGTCATTACTGCGAATTTCCTTATGAAATTTTCAGGGTAGACACTCAAAGAATAGTACTTTCGAATGGGCACCTTTTTGAAAAATCGATTTCTTTGACCTACCCAGATGTATGTGAGCCCTTAAATAACGTTCTTCGCCCAATTAATAATATTCCACGATCAATACGCAATCGGAAGATTCTTCGAACGCCTTTGAATGAGATACAAACGATTGAAACGATTGGCTGAGAACGTGAGAAAATTTGTAGATTTTTCCAACTCTCGGAAAATTCGCTCGTTTCGCATTTGCTGCCGGTATGCGTTTCAATGAAATTTTAATTAATCGTATTTCTCCGGTATTTCAACTAGCACATAGACGGATAGGACATATATACATAAGAGTACGAGGGTCTCGACGTACTTTCTCAGGGACTTGTATAATAATGACGAGAAGCCGCGCACAGCGACGGAATAACGTTTGCAAACAGCACCAAGTCCGGTGAGCCCTTGCTCTCGCAACTGCCGCGCTTATAAGTTGGATCTCGTGTGTCTCTCGTTTGCCGCGCGCGTGTCATTACACTATGAAGTAGCCGAGTCTGCTAATTAGTCATTAGCGAGGGAAAAAGACACCGTCACTCTGCTTGCCCGGGCTGCACCAACTACGATGATGCTGACGTCGCCTACCTGGACACACAGCAGACACACACACACACACACACACACACACACACACACCAACACATACACGTGAAAGATGAGGGAAGAGGACGGATTTCAGCGTTTCGTCGACACTCGATTCAACGGCGGGTAACGGCGGGACGGGAAACTCGCGCACTGCAAGCCATAAAGCTACGAGACTGTTCTGGGCAACGAGAGAGCTAGGCGGGGGTGGGCAGGTAGAGGCTGTGAAGGAGATGAGGGCACGAGCACCCTAGCCGGATCCTCAGACTTGGGCAAACAGGGTGTAGATTCTAGCCTCTGCGTCTAATTGGACCCCAGCGACGTAAGTTCGACTAATTGAGACCCCGACAGCTCTACGCGACTATAACGTCGACCTTGCGCTCGCCCACAACGTGAACGTATGACGCTGAGAATTTTGCGTTTTGCTCTAGCTCTCCCTTTGCAATGTGTACTCGTCGATTTGCAAACCTCTTCGGTCTCTCTCTCTTTCTCTCTCTCTCTCTGTCTGTCTCTCTCTCTCTCTCTCCCTCTCTCTCTCTCTCTCTCTCCCTCTCCCTCACCCTCTCTCTCTGATGCAATTGCAAGGATCTCGAGTGACGTGAACGCAATAATAGCCACGTATGCCCTTGACAACGGACTCAAACTCAATCTTGCCAACTCGAAAGTAATTTCGTTAGGTAGGGGAGCGCGGTGGTGAAAGTGCCGATTTTGAGTAATTGCTCAAAATAACTATTAAAATAAAAAAAATGTAGTTTTTAAATATAATATTGTAATTTGAAATTTTACAATAGTTTATGGCTGATACTTAAGTTAGTGGAACGAGGCTACGAGGCACAATTGTTTTCATTGTGGGGCGAGTTGCGCCGATGAAAAGGTCAGTTATACCATTCGGAAGGTGGCCATTTTAAATAAAAATAAATTAAATAAAAAAATATGAAATAATAGATAAATAAATAAGTAAATAATAAATAAAAAATAATAAATAATGAACGAGGTTAAAAGATTTTAAAAATATTGTGATTTTTGTGACAATGTTTTTATTAATCAAATAATATCCACTAATCTCAATGGGATCTTCTCAAAATTAACCCGTTATAGATTATATGAGAAAAACAAAAAGAATAATCAAAATTTCTTCTTGTTTCAACTAAATAAACATAAAATAAATTCTCGATTTGTTCTTATAGAAAGACTAATTTGCGCCGCGATGTTCGCATCACGCCGTATCGAAGAAGGTTGGCCTGGTCGACCGTAAAATCAAGGAGACTGTATTTCATTGGAGCCATCGTATATAATATTCTCCATCAGAATGCACCATTATATTTGCTACAGCTTTTTCCACGATCACGTCAGTTGGAACGTCCTATACGAAACCATACCGAATATTTTTCACACTCCTATACACCGGACTTCTACCTTCCTGAATTCATTTGCGCTGTCGCTTATATATTTTTGGTACCCTCTACTAATTGAAATAACATCCGCCTGTTTGCTTTGGAGGAACAAGCCTGAAGCGGGAAGTCTACACCTGATTTTAGCTCTAATTAGGAATTCGTTGTTCTTTGTGTGTATGAGAAAGCCCGTTTGCAACCTGTGTAAACATATTTATTCTTAACAGTACAGAGGGCAACAACAACTCAAATTAAGGAAGAAGAATCAACCTAAAGAAGCACCTAGATGGACATGGCAAAAGAAATTATTTAGGTCCGTGGACTTTTCGAAAGTCAAGATGGACATGGCAAAAAAAAATTATTTAGATCCGTGGACTTTTCGAAAGTCAAGCAAAAATATGGTTTTTTCCCGCTCTGATTTTCTTATAATTCTCAAAAACAGTCAACTATATAGCATTTCGAATACCGAGATTCAAAACTAGAGACTTCAAGCTTTAATTTGCTTTTTTTGTGTTCTACGACCATTTTTCGCAAAGTTGCAGAGATAGAAAGATGGAGAGATGGTTTCACATGAAACCATAACCACCATAACCATGACCAGCTCATCTGGAATATAAGCCCAAAGATCCTTCCGAGTGGGTACATCTCAGTGGAAATAGTTGCCTATGCCGCTGCCTGTCTTTTCAATGCACGATCTGTTTCGCTATCGAACATGCTGCAAGCGATGAGAGTACACTGCAGCCGTAACGCTCACACATACACTATCGGTGAAAAGTTTCCGGACAAAAATTCACAAAAGTTCCGAAACGATTTTTTATGCCATTTCACCGAGAATTTACATAAATGAATTTAATAAACGGCATTTTGAAGGGGAGGAATTCACCTTCATTCCGTTTTTTTAAACATTTTTTTATTATTTTTTCACGACTAGTAACCTTTTTCGAAAACGACCATTTTTCGCCTTTTTTGTTCCTTTTCTGGTAGACCCAGTTTACAGACAAACATTTTTTTTGCATTTCTTTGACCGGAATCATAAAGAGGGAAGCTCAAGCTTCAATTTTGTTTTTTTTAAAGCTTCGTACGATTTTCTTTTCTAAAGATATTTTGATTTTTTTAAAAAAAGGAGACATTTTAAAAAATAACGTGTAACGCGAAAACGACAAGGATTCAAGGAAAACCTTAAGATAGTAAAAAGTTGAATTGGTTTTTGTTGAGTTTGCGAGAATTTTTTCAGATTTTTATTCGAAATTTTTTTTTACCTATTTTCGGTAAAAAATCGGATGATTCAATTGCGGTCACTCGAGAACTAAGGGGTTTGTGGTAAAATTTTAAGAAAGAAAAAAAATTATTTTTTTATTTTCAACGTAATATAATTATTTTAGATTTTTTCGACATGTTTTTCTCGAGTTACGATAATTAAATCATCCGATTTTCTACCGAAAATAGGCGAGAAAAAATTTCGAAAAATAAATCTGAAAAAATTCTCGCGAAATCAACGAAAACCAATTCAACTTCTTACTATCTTGAGGTTTTCCTTAAATCCTTGTCGTTTTCACGTTACACATTATTTTTCAAATTGTCTCTTTTTTCAAAATAATCGAAATATCTTTACGAAAAGAAATCGCACGAAGCTTAAAAAAAACAAAATTGACGCGTGAGCTTCGCCCCTTATGATTCCGGTCAAAGAAATGCATAAAAAAAAGGTCTGTAAACGAGATCCACCAGAAAAGGAACAACAAAGGAGAACAATGGCCGTTTTCAAAAAAGGGTACTGGTCTTAAAAAATAGTAAAAAATGAAGAAAAAAAAACGGAATGAAGGTGAATTCCTCCCCTTCAAAATGCCGTTTATTAAATTCACTTATGTCAACTATCGGCGAAATGGCATAAAAAATCGTTCCGAAACTTTTTTGAATTTTTGTTCGGAAACTTTTCGCCGGTAGTGTACGTGACGGAAGAAAATGAGAAGCGCGGGCCGAGCGCCGTGCTCAATCTAACACGCGAGAAGGAAGAATGCTCCACAGACAGCAGCAAATTGGAATTCTGGAGCTTGCTACATCTGCAGAAGGCTTATTGATATAGGCCTGGCATCAATGATTCCATGGAAGTTTTTTAAATTATTAGGGGTATGACTTAATTTTTTACAGATTTTTCAGCAAATTCATTTAATATATAAAAATAGAGAACAACGAACTTAATCTTGGAAATATTGTCCATCGTTTTCTACGACCTTGCGCCATCTCTCAGGTAACATACGAATGCCGTCGCGAGAGAAAATTGCAGGCTTCGAGGCGATAAAGTCATCGACGAATTTACGCACATCGTCCAGCGTTTTAAACTGTTTGTCCACTAAGGCGTGCTGCATTGGCCGGAACAAATGGTAGCCGGATGGGGCCAAGTCTGGTGAATATGCCGCGTGCGGGAGAACTTCCCATCCCAAGTTCAAGAGGGTCTTCTGAGTCGCGCGAGCAACGTGAGGTCGAGCGTTGTCATGCAGCAGTATGACTTGCCTGCTTCCTTGCCCAGTAAATAGCCTTTTCTGATCAAGTTCTTCGCTCAGTTTGTTCAATTGTCGGCTGTAACTCTCCGCAGTCACTGTCTGACCAGTTTCCAGGAGTTCGTAATAAAGCACACCCTTCATATCCTGTCCAGGGCACGGCTGGTCAATAAGATCGAAGTCACCACTTCTAAAACGTTTGTACCAATAATTACACGTTTCATAAGACACAACGTCGGCACCAAGAACACAACAACCCGAGTAGAAATTTGTTCAGGGTGAAATCCGGACCGGATCAGGCTGCCACAATAGCAAATCCGGGCCGGATCAGGCAAATTTAGTCCGGCCCTGATCAGGGATGTAACGCTTTTGCAAATTCAGGTCCGGATCAGGCACCTTATCAGGCTCTGATCAGGCGCTTTATCAGGCCCGGATCAGGCACCTTACGGATTAGGCACTATATCTGGCTCGGATCAAGCAACTTATCTGGCCCGGATCAGGTGCCTCATCCAGCCTGAGACATGCGTGTCATCTGGCTCAATCATTTGATTAATTTTTTGTATAAAAATAGATCAACATTTATTAAATTATTATCGCAGTTACACGTTATCAAGTTTACTAACGTTATTAAAAATATGAAACATATGAAAACATTTTTTTAAAGTTTAAGTTTTTATTTTACTTGACTTGATCGTTTAGTTTTTGTTCTGGTTTTGGCGATGACCGTCCCAATCTTTCCGGCCCAATCTGTCCGGCGCAAATCATGCGTGCCTGATCAGGGCGCCTTATTGGTACCTGATGAGGCTTCTATACGGCGCAAATCAGGCGTGCCTAATCAGGGCGCCTTATTGATACCTGATAAGGCTTCTATCCGGCGCAAATCAGGCGTGCCTGATCAGGGCGCCTTATTGATCCCTGCTCAGGCCCCTGTCTGGCGCAAATCCGGCGTGCCTGATTAGGGCGCCTTATTGATCCCTGCTCAGGCCCCTGTCTGGCTCAAATCAGGCGTACTTGATCAGGGCGCCTTATTGATCCCTGATCCGGCCCTGATGGATCCTCAGGCAGCCTGATTAGATTTCTGCTCGGGAAATTGATTCCCATGCTGTAAAAGTATTTTTTCCTTGTTCGGAATTCGTATAAAATGCAGTGCCAAATGTGCTGTTTATCAGTTGCCATCGTAAACTCTGCTATTCTGAGATGTTATGTAACTCACGTAGACTCGTCGTTCGGTGTTCTGAAACCTTGCGTCCGTTCCTTTCAAAATCACAAAAGACCGCGAAAATATTTCTATTTTAAATATAATTTCAAGCTCGAAGAAAAAATCTGTAAAAATTAAGTCATACACCTAATACATGTTATTCACGTATAAACCTGGCCTAAAACTTTGAACGCGTTTTTCTCACGATCACTTGTTCAAAATGGTCGACCGTGATATCTAAAAAATTACGGCGCCAATAAACTTCAAACTTCCAAGCTTCGTTTACATTTCAAAAAGCAGTGCCTGAATGAAGGATTTTTTTTTTCGTTAATAAATATAACGAAAATAAAACGTTAATTCTTTGATGAAAACACACGTCAGTTTTCCTATTCCACCGATTCCGGGGGTTGCTTTCTAGTCGTCATACGCTTCTGTACATGCCCGACGCATTCTGCCTTGTAAATACGAAAATCTGATCCATACGCTTCCGATGCTTGTCCCCATCGCCAATGTAATATTTATATTTGATGTCATATCCTGCTTGACCGCACGAGGGACGCGACGTGCCACCCGTTAATCGTTAGCGGAGTATTGGAGTTTTATCGCTCGCCTGAGCTCAACTTGCCAATTTTCTTTGCGCTAAAATGTTCGGAAGAGATTGTAGTAACAGAACACAAAAAAAAAATGAAAAAATTTGAGATTTTTCGATGCCTAGTCCCCTTAATAAATGTTATCCCTATGCACAGTCCGTCAAACACCAAATCTATTCAACTCCAGGAGTTTTAGTATCCTTTGAAGGAGACGGACAAGAGGGGGGAGGGGGGTAGTTGAACTAATTCGTTGACGCAGCGATTCCTTTTTTTTTCTTTTCATTTTTTGATTTTTTTTTGCTGAGCTCGGAATCTTCTCCTTGCGGGTGGGTGTGTGTGCGCGGCTGGTCGTGATCAATATAGCCTGTATAATGGTGTAAGGTCCACTTGTACACGTGTGTGATGGATGAAGAGAGTACCACGTGAGATCCGACTATGTGTATGTGTGTTAGAGGGAGGCGAATGGGTGGGGTGTCTGGTACAAGGGGTAGGTATAAAATGAGCTGTTAGCGGACAAAAGGGCGCATCCGTGGTGAATTAAGACCTGGTGGTAAAGTGGATCACGTCCTTGCGGCTGTGCACCGATCCACTTGTGGGATCCACGCGAGCACGGGGGCGGGGGTGGTTATACTATATAGAAACCTCCCCAGGAAGCTTGTTAGGCGTTGGTGAGCTCGCTATCTTCTAATTGGCGATATAATGATCCTGAAGGATGGAATCCCGCGGTCCTGAAGCACCGAGGAGATGAGGGAGGCAGGGGAGAGAGAGGAAGGTGGGGGTGTTCCTCCAAATATATAGGTAACCGCACAATGTTACGACGATGGCGTGCAAGGGCTGCGGACGCGGTACTTCCCTTGTTAGGGGTGAAATAAAAATTTGGTTTTCGCTCATCTCTTCTCCAGCTGGCTCTCTCTCTCTCTCTCTCTCTCTCTCTCTCTCCCTCTCTCTCTTATCCCTCCGACAAGTATTTCGTCATGGCATTCGCAATAGCGCTCGTTGCACGAGCTCCAATTTGTATGCCTTGTATATGGCTCACGCAAGCCACGACGCAGATACTCATTGACCCGACAAGCTCGTCCTGCCTTATCATAAAAAAATCATATGCACCTACCGTAATTCGAAATAGTACACTGAGAGAAAAGTGCATAGAATTCACAAAAAAAGCACATGGTAAAAGAGGGGATAGTAAAGTTTCCTATAATTTATTGACAGCGCAATCATAATATGGTTAACACCAAATAAGAGAAAAGTAGGGTAGGTCATGTTGAGCAAGTTTGGAATGATTGCCCTGTAATTCCTTAACGATCCGCCGTATAAAAGTGAAACCTACTTTGGTCAATAGGAAATTTATCTGGGAAAAAAGTACGTAGACGAAATTCTTGTTATCCTTATTGTTTCACAGATAATCGCTCTCAAATGACTAAGACCATATTTGCTCAACCTGCCCCGATAGTGGAGTAAGTTGAGCATGAGTATGAGGTAAGTTGGGCAAAGTAAGAATTGCGTAAAAAAAATCAAACGTATGTAACATGATTTGGTACAATGCAGTAATAAACCAACACTTGCTTGTTAATTAGTTAGGTTTTGAAACATTAACATTAATTGCAATGAACTTTGATATATTGTTTCTCATACAATGGTAGAAGAGAATCTTTCAATCACGTTTTTTTTACTTTTAGCTGCAAAAATAATGAAACGTCCCGTGTTACCGTCTCGTATGCTGCATGGCAACGGGCGATGGCGTGATGTGTTTCCGACCCCCATACCTCTCTTTCCACCATTTTATGCACCCGCGTGCGGTGCTTAGTTTTCCAGATATTACGATTGCCCAACTTATCCGACTGCTCAACATGCCCCACCCTGCTGTATATCTAAACATGCGATTTTGCCAGTGTGTTTGACTATCTACTATCCCCGAAATAACTATTAACTATTATGAAAGGCTTGACAATAAGCCGACTAGAAATTTTTATCTGGCAGCCTCAATAGTGATCAGATCGCTATCATGCTGCGGTCTGGAATGCCGTAATAAGGCACGTCTGGATTGGTGCCGGATGTCCGCAAGATCAGTGAAACCGTATTACGGGAGTGAGAAAATTACCTTACTGCAGCCTGATCAGGGTGCCTTTTTACGTTGGACGATTCTCCGAGTTTCAGCCAAAAAAAATATAAAAAATGTGTAAAAAAAAATCTGAAAAAATTCAAGTGAATTTAAAATCGAAAATTAAAAAAGTTTCTCCTCCTGGTTTTTTGTCTTAAACATCATACTTTTCGAGTTGAGCTACCCACTCATCAGACTTTCGAGCGAAAATAGTAAAAAAAATCTCAAAGGAAAATTCTGAAAAAAATCCAGGCGATCCAGTATAAACTTACGCAACTTTTTACATCTTTGTTATTTTCTCATAAACCCTATAGTTCTTGAGTTACGTTGCATTTTCCAAAAATTGTCTTTTTCAGCCAAGAAAGAAATAACTTTGCGAAAAAAAATCGTACGAAACTTCCTAAAAAACAAAAATGAAGCTTCTACTACCCCTTTCAAGGTTATCATGGATAAAAATAATTGAAAAAATTTCTATAAGTCCTGCACCCAATTCTCGACGGTCGAAAAATACCAGATAAACGGTCACGTTCAAAAGTGTGTACCGGGTCGGAAAAAAATCATTAAAAATATTTCTAAAAAGCAAAACAAAGCTGAATTTGTCCCCTTCAAAAGGCCGTTCGTTAAATTTGGATATCTTTTTTTTGAAGGAGGTATCTAACTTTTAGTGCGGCAAGAAATATCGACTGGTGTATCCAAACTTTTGAGCGGTAGTGTATGTTATCGCGCTCTCAGTTTTGTGCGAATGGTATGGTATGTGAAACACTCGTAAGGGCGCAGTGCACCTCGGATGTGCGTGTGGAATAATAGGGTGCGTAGAACACTTCTACCGCCCAAACTTGACGAAGATCCACACAAGGCGGAGAGCGTGATACCATATATAGATATAGCCTGAGCTCTGCCTGTCAGCCATAGATATGGTAGGAGCGCGGTAAAAAAAATAACTTTCAAAAATCGACATCTTGAAAACTATAGCCGGTCGCCAAAAATCCTTTTCAGGGAAGGCTTAGAGCATTAAAATAAAAGCATATGCCAAATTTCAGATCGAAATTCGGTTTCCGCTTTTCGAAAGTACACCCGCGGTTAACATGTGTGCATAATTTACGCAATTGTTCAAATATCAATAAGCAATAACTATATTTTGGGCATTAACCATGGCTGTAAAATATTTTTGGTCCCTGAAGCAAATATAAAATATGGTTAAAATATGGTTGACAATACCATACGTGTACATATTTTTGTCATATTCGTACGTATATAACGTACTAAAGGGCATTCTGGATTTTACCTGCCTCCAATATTTTATTATGATTATTATTATTTATTTTTTCAGTATATCTTATTATGAATTCTTTATATATTTTATTTATATTTATATTATGTATACATAAATATTTATTATTATTATAAGGTGTAGTAAAAAGAAATCCATTATTTTTGCATGAAATTGAAGGCTGTATTCAGCATAGTTAGAATGATCCGATTTAGGTCTAATATGCACCGTTTTGATCGATAACTTGTTACCACTTTGAAGGTAATTTCATTATGCCTTTCTCATAGAAACCCTCGTCCCTATTGGCAAAAAACTGGGACAGTCGATTTTCACAAGCTTCTCTTGAGGCGAATTTTTCACCAGCAAAATCTTTCGCCATAGACAGGAACAGGTGGTAATCACTTGGTGCCAGATCCGGACTATAAGGTGGATGCATAAGAACCCCTCAACCAAGCTCCCGGAGCTTCTGGCGAGTCACTATCGATGTGTGTGGCCTGGCGTTGTCCTGATGGAACACAATTCCTCTTCTATTGGCCAAATCTGGCCGCTTCTGGACGATTGCTTTCTTCAGACGGTCTAATTGTTGACAGTACAGGTCCGAATCAAGAGTTTGGCCGTAGGGGAGCAGCTCATAGTGGATGATTCCCTGCCAATCCCACTAAACACACAGTAAAATCTTCCTGACCGTCAATCCTGGCTTGGCCACCGTTTGCGCCGGCTCACCGCGATTCGACCACGACCGTTATCGCTTGACGTTGTCGTAAGTGACCCACTTTTTATCACCGGTCACCATCCGCTTCAGAAATGGGTCGATTTTGTTGCGATTCAGCAGCGATTCGCAGATGGAAATTCGGTCTATGAGGTTTTTTTGCGTTAACTCGTGTGGCACCCATACATCGAGCTTCTTTTTGTATCCAGCCTTATTCAAGTGGTTCCAAACGGTTTTTCGTGCAATGTTTAACTCCTGGGTAATCGAAACAGTGCTTACATGATGGTCGGATTCGACGATTTCCATTATTTTATCAATTGGCCTTCCAGAGCGTGGTGCATCTTTGACATCAAAATTACCGGAACGGAATCGACGAAACAAAAATTGCGCGTGATTGGCTGTTACAGTATCAGGACCATAAACACTATTCACATTTTCAGCCGTCCGGCTTGCGTTTTCGCCTTTATCGAGGAAAAACTGTAAAATATGGCGTATTTTCACTTTGCTGGTGGCCATCTTTGACGTGCGCTCAAAAAATATTGAGTCAAGCAATCACAAAACTGTCTGAGATCTTTATTTTAGTACGAAATCTTATCTTTCTAACGCCATCTAGCGTAATCCGATCGCACTTATACAACGCGAGATACAGATTACTAAAGCCATCTATTGCAAAAATAATGGATTTCTTTTTACTACACCTAATATTATTACATATGGCGAGCCCGATGCATCGGAATGCATCATTGCATCGCAATTAAAAAACACGTGGACGACAAAAAAAATAGACATTTCGATCATTTTTTTGGAAATGCACAAACCGTTTTACATTTATGACACTTTAGCAACATTTTTTCGCATAATTAAACTGTTTGAACAAATGTTTTCATTGAAAAAAGATTTTGGCAGCAGTTGTGCGTTTGTGGTAAATCCAACAACTTCAATATTAATGTGACGAATGTGAGCCAAGAATTTTTAGTATTTTAACATACAAATGCTAAGAAACCTAAGTATGCCAAAGAAACATTTTGAAAGTTGAAAATGAAAAAAATGCAGCACTTCAGAACAAAAAAAAATTGAAGTTTTACATGAAATCGTCGTTCTATTTTGCAATAAAGAAGTAATTTTTACAAATAAGTAAGTATAAGTTCAAAATAATATTGTTATTGAGTTTTGTGTACGATTTAAGAGCGATCGGTCGACTTGTTTTAAAGTTATGTTTTCCACAAACTTGAAAAAATGTAATTTTGAGAAAAGTGTCTTTAAAATTTCGAACTACGAAAAATCAACGATTTCTATGACTTACCGGCTAATTATTTACTCTACCACCGTATTCTTGAGATGTTTAACATTTTACGTAAAACGACGAAAACTAGAGAGCCTCAGGATTCCGCATGACAACTCGACGCTAACCCCAAACGAATCTAAACAGCTTTCACGGACTTAGTATCCTTGCAACAATAATTATCCGGATTAATTTGTGATATAAATTTTACGATGCACTTGGAGAAATAAAGGAGCCCCGTCGATCGATCAGTTCAGCCAACTTAAGCGTTTTATTTACTACAGTAAATTCGCAATTAGATTCGCGATAAGCTCTTCGGTACAAAAAAGGAGTGAAAGAGAGAGAGAGAGAGAAAAAAGGAATTACTCGTTGTCTCGTCGTTGCAATCGAGAATTGGGAGGAGGACAAGAAGAAAAAAAATGAAGTAATTAAATACGATGAAAATCTTGAAACGCGAGCGCGCTATTAAAGGGGGATAAAAGCGGCGACAATATAAAGCCCTGGTGCAGGCTGAGAAGGCAAAAAACGATTTCGCCGTCGCGATACCGCCATAGTGTCACCTTTTTTTTTTCCTTCTATTTTATTCCTTTGCTGTACACTCCACGAGAAGCAACTACGTTGTATGACTCGCGCGACAACAGGACGTATAGGGAATAACTAGAATCGCGTGATTCACCAAACTGCATCTCTTTCTTTTCCTCATTCGGTCTTAGTCTTATCCGTTTTCCACGATCCTTCCTCTCGCTCGCTCTGTCTCTCTCCTTGAGAGGATGAGGATATTTATATATATAGATTGCTAGTACAGCACGGAGTTTCTATTTTCCTGGGTGTGATATTGCCTCCCCATTTCCGGGTTGCACACAGGATAGAGAGAGATAGAAAGAGTGGACAAGTCGAAGGGTTGGGTACGGGGGTGGTTAAGGGAGAGCACCAGCATCGTCCTCTTATTCCGTGCTGGCCGGCTCCACGGCTCCTTCATCTCGGGATCCAATTAACGATAGGCGAACTCCGGCACTGGCCGACAGAAGCCGCCACCGGCGGGGTCTCAAGCCAAAAGCTCTCTCTCCCCCAGCCAACAGCAGTTAAAAATTAGCTCTTCTCGCGTATCGGGAACTACACACGGGGCGTTCCACATAATATTCGATTGCCGGTGACAATAGCACTTTTTTATTCGAATAAAAAATTATCTTCACGGTTTCTTCGTCCTTTTTTTTACCGCTTAACATACTAGGGAGCTTCCAGTTTTTTTTTAATGCCTTTTGTGTCTTATTTTGTTTGAAAGCTAAAAAAAATCAGACATGTTCTATTTTACCTGTGCCTCGTTATCTTCCGTTAGTTTTCTCGAAAAATTCTGTGCACAAAGTTCTAGAAACTTTCTGCTTCCTTTTTCTCGTGTCTTTATTTCTTTCCCTACTATTTTTTTTTCGCCAATGCCCGACTAGTAATTTTGATCAGGCAGCCTGAACACCCGAGTCGAAAAATGAAAGTCTTATTTTCCGGCGTGTTTTCGGTCTAGACCGAATTCACGTCGAAAACCGGCCGGAATAGCGAACCATTCCGGCCAGGCTTTGCAGGCCGAAAACACGCCTGAACTCTGGATTTCGGTTTCTCCGTCAGCCTGCTTTCTCGGGCCGAAAACACGCTGAAACTTACGATTTCGGCCTCTTCATCAACCCGCTTGCTCGGGCCGAAAACACGCAGAAATCTGGAATTTCGGTCTCCCCATCGAGTATCAATATTTGGTAATATAATGAGTGATAATTAGTGCAATTCGATCTTGCTTCCTCTTAAATCTCTACGATAATAAAGAAGATCCTTTTCACCGTGTTTTTTTTATTCAAAATAATGAATTTATACAGAGCCTTGAGTAAATTAGTTGGGAGTTAAAGTCATGTAAAATTAGGAGTTAAAGTGATGTAAAATTTGAGCTTTGATTAGCTGAATTCTGCCAATTGTTGAACTGTTCTTGTGAGTTCGATTGATAATGAGGAGCCTGTAACCTGCGACGTCGATCAGTAGACCGAAAAAATGAGTATCGGCATATTTTCGGCCTGAGCAGAACGCTGACTGATGTAAGCTGAAATCCCATGTTTCGGCGTACTTTCAGCCTGCAACCCGTTAGGACGATCAACACGCCGGAACTAAGTTCCGGCGTTTTTTTTCCGGCGCATTTTCGGTACGTTCCGGTTTATAAGTCGCCTGAATTATTACGATTTTAAAAGATTCGCCGTTTTTTCGGTCTAAGTCGCCAACCGTAGGCCAACTTTTACAATTTCGGCCGAATCGAATAAAGTTTTCGGCCTTAGTTTTCGACTCGGGCACTGATCAGGCCGCTATCATGCTGCATTCTGGAATGCCGTAATGAGACACGCCTGATCGGTGCCGGATGCCGACCGGATCGGTGAAATCGTAGTACGGGAGTAAGAAGGCTACCTTACTGCGGCCTGATCGGGGGTGCCCTTTTACTCTCGTAAATCAGGCAATACGAATATGGCCCTACTAGGGCTTGACCTAATAAGACTCTATTGGGGATTGCCTTACAACTGCCTCAGCATTCCATCAACGCACATAACCTCCTATATCCTACGTCGATATTCCCATTCAGCAGCATATTATCTTTGAAGTTTTGACGTTTTTAAAAGGTGTTGTGGACTGGGACGAAAAAAAAATATCGTTATGCAACTCGGATGCATGTTAGAAGATTCCTCTGTATTTCGAAATGTCAAAACACAGTACAAAATCTGTCATCGTCGTGTAAACAAGATATGTATAATCTAAAAATATATATGGACGTTTAATACGTTATTAAGGCCTTAGGCCACTCTAGGATTTTCCAAAAATCGATTTTTTTTGTTGTTAAAAATGTACCTTAGTATCTATAAAATTATATTCCAAGAGATTATGGGTGTGTACCTCTAAGTACTCGATTTTCGAATATATTCCAAAAGATTATGGATGTGTAATCTCCAAGTACTCGATTTTCGAATTCTAGCGCAACCCCTCTTGATTCATGTAGTGTCTTTCTACCAACTTTAAACGCGTTTATCTCAAAACTACATTTTTCAAATCGGCCGGACTCATAACTCAGACAAATTTCAACCGATTCACTTGAAATTTTAACTGTATATTTAGAATTACATTTTCTGAGCCACTACGTACGATTTTTTGAATCATATTGCATAGTTCCTTTTTTATAAACCATTTTCTGATGATTTTCTCATGGCACCATATATTTTTTGTTTTAGAAATGCGCCATTTTGACAAAAAACAATATATCAAAAAAATCCTACGTACTTCAATAGCTATTCTTATATATAATCGAAAAAACTTTAGTGTCTCATCATAACTAAAAAATTATAGGAGCTGTTGGTCTGGCCGTTGACCTTCCAGAAATAAAGGCGTCATCGGAAACATGCTACACATTCGCCATTTTTACATGTATCGCTGTGAAAAAATAATTTTGTATAGTCAATTACATGTATAATAAAATCCCTATTTTGTAATTTCAATATATTTTATGATTTCGCTGAAAAAAAATCACAACATATGCCCTTTTTAGGCCTCTAGACTGACCTAAGGCCTTAATGCTTAAATTTCTTAAAAAAAAATTGTTTTTCACCACGTTCAGCCACGCGGTTCGGAATAAAAAACACTTGAACATAAAACACAAATGGAACATTATTCCTAATGATCTCTATACTATGTTTAATTAATCTGATTATAAATTTTTGTTGTAACTTTCCCTAATAAAAATTATATTGACAAATACATTCTAGGCCTTGTATAAATATATAGTAAAGTGTGTATGCGTACGAGCATGCATGTGTACTGGCTACGTAAGTAAGTATTATAAGGACCTGGTCAGGCAACATTATAATGATCTGACCAAGCAGCATTATAAACGCCTGATCAGGCAACCGGATAATGGCCTGATCAGGCAGTCAGATAAGGCCCATATGTGACAGATCGTTACACTTTCTATCAGGGCGCTACCGGGTTCCCTTATCAGTGCTCTACCAGGGCAGTCAGGCAACCTGAAAGCGTTCCGAATCGGACCCTATTGAAATGTCTACATGGGTGATGGGAAGCCTCACGAAATAACGCACCTCAGTATATTTCATACCGAAAAAAAAAAATTGTCTCATTGTCACGACTAAGAATCGTCGCAAAAAAAGGAAACATGATCCAATGGAATGCTGCATACCCAGTACTGATGAATACACGGAGAGAATTAAATGTTAAAAATTACCGTGCAGTAACGGTAACCAGATGACAACCCTGAAACTTCGCTTATTATTACTGAGTAAAACACAGATTTTCACGAAAATAACAAAAAATTTCTTCTTCAGATAGAAAATTTTACCAGATTTTCTAGTAAATTTTCATGTGTAACAAAATACGCAAAACTTAAATTTAAAAAATATATAATATCAGCGAAATTTTACTGTGCATTTTATTATTTTATGCCTTTCAAAAATGTCTATAAAAAAGTATCGTCTTTATAACAGTTATTTTAAGATTTATTATAAAATTTAATGAGTGTTATAGGAAAATGTATTGTGCTCTCGGTAAAAATTATCGTGCGCGCTACCCTTCTTGTATAGTAAAATTTTAGCTACGTGTTTGAAATTTTCTGTAACGTGAGTTAAAAAAAAACTTGTCGCATTCGAATTATTATGCTTTTCTCACTTGTCACCACATTGAAATATATCACGGTAATTTTTACCGTGAAATTCACGACAAAAATTACTTTTTAATTCTCTCCGTGTAGTGACCGGAAACGCCGCGATTCAGGACGATTCCTTTCGCCGGAAGTGAAAAAAAAGGGGTACGACGTTACGAATTACGACAGAGTGTCCTTTCCTACTTGTCATTCTTATCTCTGGGTGGGCTTCTGTATTTTTTTTTTTTTAACGTTACACAGTAAAGTCCTGCTTAGTTACAGTATCGAAAAGATGAATAGGAGTCGCCAGGATCTCGTGTTGAATCCTCGAAGGTGAAGGGAAGAGAGGGGAGGTGCCTCGTCGTCGTGGCTCAGGACAAGATAGAAGGAGATAGATAGAGGGCGACAGAGAGAGAAGGCAGAGACCGAGATAGAAAAAGTGATTGGAGAAGAGGGGAATTCAATTTAAACTTATTTTTGTTCTTACAATATCTGAAATGGTAAATCTAAATACGGGAATAAAATACAAAATTGGTTCTGCCAGCGGCTCGCCGACCCCTCTCGCTCTTCTTCATTCCTTTCTCGCGCACGGCCACGTTCCGCCCCCCCCCCCCCCCCCCCCTTGCTGCTCGCGATACAGGGATGGCTGAGGGCGAGAGAGGGGCAAACTCAAGGGAAAACTGAGAGTGGGGGTTCGCAAAAGCACAGACGAGATTGGAAGAAAGACGACAAAGAGCGAGAGGGGGAAGAGAGGGAGAGAGAGAGAGGGCTAGAGAGAGAGAGGGGGAGAGAGAGAGAGAGAGAGACAGTACAGTAATGCGTGGCCAAGAGTGTGCGCGGACAAAATCGAGGCAAAGAGTGTGGGAAAAGCTCTCTCGTGCAACAGAAAGAGGAAGAGCACATCATGCCTCCGGAGATACCGGGTGGTCATTGAAAATTGAAAAATACACCCGGGTCATAAATTAAATCTCGGACGGGTGCTCCTCACTTGGCCCGTATATTGCGTCTTAGCTATACACACAGGCGAAAGGATTTTTTTTTTTTCTTTTCGTTCCGTAACGTTTTGAATATCAGCACATCTGGCTGTTTTCAGGACGCTCCCGAAACTTTTTTCTTCCAACCCAATCGTTGATGAGTTTCCGGTACGGTCCTTGAAGTTTCACGTCTTCAAAGTCGCCCCTCCATGTGACATATTATTTCAGTCTTTGATTCACGTATTATATCCGGACATCCGGGCATAATATACAATGGGAATGAAAATGCAGAGGTGCTCAGCGATAGTTTCGACGTCGTCGTCGAGGACACAGCTTTTCCGCGATGTAATTCCACGCGAGCTCTTCCAATATCTCTCGATCGTTGGATTTAATCGAAATTTATATATATACATATATATATATACGTGTATGTGTATATTGAAGGTGGAGATCGATCGTATCGACGTATGCGAAGGGGCCGAGGGAACGCGCGAGGAGGGAGAGAGATGAAAAACAGAAGCAGCCTCGATACGAAATTTCTCTCGACACGAATTGGGACGATGCATCGCTCGGGACTCTTTTTTTTTTCTTATTCTTTTTATCGAATATATATTACCCAATGTATATGTATATGCAAGTATGAATAGCGGAGCGTGCACGGGCACTGCCGAGGAATCGAACGCGAGAGAGAGAGAGAGAGAGAGAGAGAGAGAGAGAGAGAGAGAGAGAGAGAGAGAGAGAGAGAGAGAGAGAGAGAGAGAGAGAGAGAGAGAGAGAGAGAAAAGGGAGAAAAAACGGAAACCACGAGGGAGCCCACGCGAAAGGCAATATTCATAAATCATCCTTATGTACGCTTAGAATAAGCATCCATCCCTCCGCGAATCAGTGTCTTTTTCTCTTGCCCTTCTCATACCTCGTTCACATTTCGTTCGCAAACACACTTACACACATGCGTATATCTGTAGATACGTGCGAACGTGTGCGTATACTTTTATCTACGAAAGAAGGGACACCGTGCAATGGTCAGCCTTGTAAAAGGCGTAGAACCGGAGGGATGAGGCACAGGGAAGCGAGAGAGAGAGAGAGAGAGAGAGAGAGAGAGAGAGAGAGGGAGAGAGAAGAAGAAGAAAGGTACAGACGAGGGAGAGCGAAACGCCTTTGTGGAAAGGAAGTAGCGAAAGTATAGGGATGTAATACAGAGGGGTGGGAGGAGTCTAAGATTCTATTAAGATCTCAGTAAGTCTTGTTACGCGAAGGAGTGAGAGAGAGAGCGAGAGGAAGAGGGAGAGAGGGAGAGAGGGCCATGCCGCAAATCTCGCAATAAAACAGCCGACGGTATAACACCCGCGCCGCGATTCGTGCACCGCACCAACCGTTGAGCTCACTTCGTGTACTTTTTTTTTATACATGTACACACACACACACACACACACACACATACGTCGCGGCACCCGAGTATATGCTCGTACAGCTTAGATTTCCGAGCCCCCTTGTTCAAACGTTTCCTCATCTCGAGGGCTCTCGCACGCGGGACGATGATCAGCCTCGAGCGTAAAATTCACTACTCTTTTACCGTGTCCGCGCTCCCACAAGGCAAAGGGACCCGAGCAGAAATCTAATCAGGCTGCCTGAGGATCCATCAGGGCCGGATCAGGGATCAATAAGGCGCCCTGATCAAGTACGCCTGATTTGAGCCAGACAGGGGCCTTATCAGGTATCAATAAGGCGCCCTGATCAGGCACGCATGATTTGCGCCGGACAGATTGGGCCGGAAAGATTGGGACGGTCATCGCCAAAACCGGAACAAAAACTAAACGATCAAGTCAAGTAAAATAAAAACTTAAACTTTAAAAAAATGTTTTCATATGTTTCATATTTTTAATAACGTTAGTAAACTTGATAACGTGTAACTGCGATAATAATTTAATAAATGTTGATCTATTTTTAAACAAAAAATTAATCAAATGATTGAGCCAGATGACACGCATATCTCAGGCTGGATGAGGCACCTGATCGGGGCCAGATAAGTTGCTTGATCCGAGCCAGATATAGTGCCTAATCCGAGCCTGGTAAGGTGCCTGATCCGGGCCTGATAAAGCGCCTGATCAGAGCCTGATAAGGTGCCTGATCCGGACCTGAATTTGCAAAAGCGTTACATCCCTGATCAGGGCCGGACTAAATTTGCCTGATCCGGCCCGGATTTGCTATTGTGGCAGCCTGATCCGGTCTGGATTTCACCCTGAACAAATTTCTGCTCGGGGACGTATCGTAACTTTCGGACACTCGTGAGATTTGGAAAGGTTCGGTCAATACGCGTATTTACGATACGTACAATCTAAGACGATCATTTGCCGGATTCGTAGCTATTTTGTTTTTTTTTTTTTTTTTTTTTGAAGGGCGATCCAGCTGCTTGGAGCATACGTTGGATGGGAATAATTGTTCGAATTTAAGGACTTAGGCCACTCTAGAGGCCAAAAAAGGGCATATTTTGTGATTTTTTTTCACCGAAACCACAAAATAAATCGGAATTACAAAATAGGGGTTTTATTATACACGTAATTGACTATACAAAATTATACATTAGGGCCTCCACGGATAAAAAAAATAGGGTGGTCCAGTATGACGGCCTTCTCGAACACTGAAACTTTTGTCTGAAACATTTTTGGATATGATCAATAGTTTCAGTGCTATTGCTCTGTAACACTTTATGTGCCTCACCCTGTATATATTAGAAATACAGATAGAAGATAGATAGATAAAAAATAAATAATATATAAGAAGATTTTTAATTATTTTTAATATTCTTCTGTTTTTTTCTAGCCTATCTAAACTCATATACTTCTATTTGATTACCCGAAGCTTCCTGTTCGGCAGAGAGAGAGAGAGAGCGAGAGCGAGAGAGAGAGAGAGAGAGAGAGAGAGAGAGAGAGAGAGAGAGAACACAATGCGTGATTGGGGGTAAAATATTCGGCGTATCCGGAAAAGCGAAAAAATTTGCATTGTCGTCAGCGAACGAAAATGTGAACGAAGCTTTCGTGGGGAATCGTCCCGAGGGATGATTCCTCATTTCAGCGATCGTTTGATAAGGCGACAACCCCTATACGTATATAAAACGTACACATATCGGAAGAGGAGAGAGTAGTGATCTCGCGATGAAGAAAAAGGTGTCAAGTCTCCGTGCATCCTATATGTGTATATATATATATATATATATATATATATATACGCACACATAATTCGTACGATATTCTTATGCCTGTCGTGCAGCTCAAACCTCTCTCGCCTAACGTACGTGTCTGAAATATTAATTGAAAGAATCGAGGAAAATGAGAAAGACGGAAATCGCACTCACCCTCTCTCCCTCCCGCCGTCTCTCTTTTCGAGTACGAGTCTTCGGAACGAAGAAAAATTCCGAAAGCAATTTCGTTCGGGCGTTTCTTTTCTCTTTGGTGTTTTCTACATTTATATATAGAAATAGAGAGACTGATCTTTTGCCGTGCGAGTCCCTCTGCGATAGAAGGATATATCTCAGAGCGGCAACGATTTCTCCCTCCCCCTTCTCTCTCTCTCTCTCTCTCTCTCTCTCTTTTGGTCCGTGTGTACTTTAGTGGTGCACAAGCAGAGATCGAAAAGGGAACACTCTCGCATCGCTTTCCTCGGGACTTTCCGCGGAACGAAGAAAGCCAAGTGAGAAAGAGAGAGGGGAAAATCAATCAAAACATTAATTGAAAGAGCCGGGAGAAGACAATGGGTGGAAGCCCCGAAGAACGTTGCGAGCGCCCGCAACGTCCGCCGACTACGACGTAGTCAGCTAAGGCGCGCTCCAAATGACAACTTATATATATATATATATATATAGTATACCGCGGTAGGGATGCTCTTGATAATCGAAAGATATCCTCCCCGGGCGAGTGTAGTCCAGCACCGGAAATTCTCTGGACGAGTTAGGAAAAAGAATCTCTATCCTTTTTAACAGTAATAATAAATTTGAATATGTATATTAGGGTGGTCCACTTTTTACTTTGTTTTTGATTTATTTGCGAGCCACCTGATCAAATTGTGACAAATAGAGAAAAAAAAAAAAAATTTGTAGAAAAGTTTCGAAGTTATTGCGTGAAATATGAAATTTTCCACTGCTCTCCATAAGAACACGTGTAAAACCATGAAATCTTTGATTGCCAATATCTCGAAAACGGAACGATGAATCCTTTTGCAATTTTGGAGGTCAACATTGAATAGTGTCCTGAATGATTCCCAAAATTAAAAAAAAATCTATAGAATAACGCTTTGGCGAGACTACTACCTTAAAGTGACTACTGGCGTCCTAAAAAAGTTCATGAACCATCTATGGTGTCCTAACAAAGTTCATGAATCATCTATCTGTAAGAAGAATTAATCTGTTTGTCTTTTTTCGATGACGACGTTCCAATTAAGACGAAGCGCGAAATGGCTGAATCATTAGCACGCCCAGGGAGTACCAGTCGTCAAGTGAAAGCTGATATAACCGTCCAGGGCCTTCTTAACATCAGATTGGCAGGCTTCGTAATCGCTTGTAGCTTGCGATTTTTCGAAATAATAACAATAGAACCAATTTTTCTTGCTCGGGACCCACTTCAGTAGAAAAGTAATGAAAGCTTTTTAAAGTAATTCGCTATTTGCAAAGGATTCCGTATAGTAAACGACACAGCAGAGCGAGGAGTTGTCCTTATAGAAGAATTTAATCGGTCTCTTACCTATGACGAAGAACCGAAACAGTATCTGCTGTTAGTCGTAAACGGACATCGGAAAAACATGCCAAATTTCAATATCAGTAAGATTGCACATGCTATTAAGAATTAAGATAAAGTTATATTGTTTTAAAAAGTATAAATAAATTTGTATTCCGACAAATAGTTTGGAAAAAATATAAATCATTCAATTTCATTCATTTTCATTTTTGTCGGTGGACACGATTTCTCAAAAACTGATGCACCGATCGTATTGAAATTTTGCACACATCTTCAAAATAGCATTGACTAGTGATTGAACGAAGGTTTTTTTTTCGATTACAACTAATTTTACAAGGCAGTGTAAATTGTACCAAAAATTGAACTATTTTGCATACAACTCTGCCAAAAATTCAAATTTCTATTTTTTTTTAAATCCTTCGTTCTATCACGAGCCGTACTTATCTACTAACAGAAAATATTTGGTTTTTTAATTTCAGATAAAGCTATCATGAGTTATCCTGACCACCACGAGGACAATTTTTTTAGGGGTCTCCGGAAACCAGGTCCCACCGGCTGAATTTCCCAAATTTTTGGATGAAATTTTTTTTAAATATTGTTGAAATATAAAAAAAAAAATAGAGAAATTATGTATTTTTTGGCTCCGAAACCAACGTAACCCCTTAAGTAAACGACACCATAGAAAGTGTCGTTTACTTAATAAACGATACTTCATACGGTTGACGCATCTACGAGCGCGGAGAAACAACTGCGAATGACATCTATCGGAATTTTACGCAACGGAATTACGCATAGAACGGATCTCCAAATAAGCGGATTAAAAAAAAATGATTGGGGCATTTTCGTAACGCATATTTGTCGAAAGCAATTGAAGCAATTGAAAAATAATCATTTTCATTGCATCACAACGACGCACAATTCAATCACATGTAAGATAGTCAATTTTACGGTGGCCCACGAGAGAAAGAAATGAAGTAGGAGCGATCATCGCGAAAAGGGCCAGGATAGGGAAAAATACACAAGAGGGCGAGAGACGAGAAAGTATACGGAAGAAGAGGACTCGGGCTTCGAGTTCCTCGCCACCTGGCCTGCTGCCCAAGGATCCTTCTCCCTTCCTCACACTCACTCGATCTCCGCTCTAATTTTCCTCGCTATAAAGCTTTAGCTCTCCGTTACATACAAGCATCATTGTATTATACACACACACACATATGTATATATATATAGGAAGGAAGAGAGAACGCACAAACTAGAGCAAACCACCGACAAGAGTGTATAGAAAGGCACACCACGCGGAGTTTCAATCGCCGTAAAAGCAACGATGAGCTTGGCCGCTTCTTCGTGAGGTCGGCCGAGTTAACTCCTCTCGCGGGTTATCTATACATATCATATATATATATACATACCGATATATATGAACGCACACAAACGGAGATGTAGGAATGGAAGAGTGAGAAAGCGAGAAGGAGCGATGGTCAGCCGATGAGATATCGTCATATATATATTATATATATATATATATGTGTGTGTGTGTATATATATATATATTTATCTGTGTATGTAGAAGTTTGAGGGGGTTGTATACGGAGGGTCCTGCTGCGAGAGACCACTAGCAGCGACGCGCCCGCGGAGGCATCAACTTAAGAGGATTATATTTGATATTTCGATCGAGCAAAGTGGCTTTTTATTGGCCGTCCCGGCCTGAAATTATCGTCCGCATTACCAGAATTGTTTTTTTTTCTCTCCTTCCCACTTACGGTCTCGTGCGCGTGCTCTTTCTTCTCTCTCTCTCTCTCTCTCTCTCTCTCTCTGTCTCTCGGCTTTCTGGATACTGAGCTTTCAATCCTTCGTCCCTCTCTCTCTCTCTCTCTCTCTCTCTCTCTCTCTCTCTCTCGCTCTCTCTCTCTCTCTCTCTTTTTCTCTCTTGCTTTGGCACTGAACGGCACATGTTCGCGGACGAGAATTCTCGCGAACATTTCCCTCTCTCCAAAGTCGCCAAGGGGGGGGGGGGCAATTTTTTTTCTCGTTGAGATTAACACCTCTGCAGGCCTTTCGCAACGTTTGCATACGAGCTCGTATACGTCGAGGCTCGGCTAATTAGCTCAGCCAATTTGCCAACGGGAAACTAGACGCAACTCCCCGAGCAGAAATTTGTTCAGGGTGAAATCCGGACCGGATCAGGCTGCCACAATAGCAAATCCGGGCCGGATCAGGCAAATTTAGTCCGGCCCTGATCAGGGATGTAACGCTTTTGCAAATTCAGGTCCGGATCAGGCACCTTATCAGGCTCTGATCAGGCGCTTTATCAGGCCCGGATCAGGCACCTTACCAGGCTCGGATTAGGCACTATATCTGGCTCGGACCAAGCAACTTATCTGGCCCGGATCAGGTGCCTCATCCAACCTGAGACTTGCGTGTCATCTGGTTCTCATTTGATTAATTTTTTGTTTAAAAATAGATCAACATTTATTAAATTATTATCGCAGTTACACGTTATCGAGTTTACTAACGTTATTAAAAATGTGAAACATATGAAAACATTTTTTTAAAGTTTAAGTTTTTATTTTACTTGACTTGATCGTTTAGTTTTTGTTCCGGTTTTGGCGATGACCGTCCCAATCTTTCCGGCCCAATCTGTCCGGCGCAAATCATGCGTGCCTGATCAGGGCGCCTTATTGATCCCTGCTCAGGCCCCTGTCCGGCCCAAGTCATGCGTGCCTGATCAGGGCGACTTATTGATACCTGATAAGGCTTCTATCCGGCGCAAAACAGGCGTGCCTAATCAGGGCGCCTTATTGATCCCTGCTCAGGCCCCTGTCTGGCACAAATCAGGCGTGCCTGATCAGGGCGCCTTATTGATCCCTGCTCAGGCCCCTGTCTGGCTCAAATCAGGCGTACTTGATCAGGGCGCCTTATTGATCCCTGATCCGGCCCTGATGGATCCTCAGGCAGCCTGATTAGATTTCTGCTCGGGTCACGCTCTCTCTCTCTCTCTCTCTCTCTCTCTCGCTCTCTCTCTCTGTCTCTGTCTCTGTCTCTGTCTCTGTCTCTGTCTCTGTCTCTGTCTCTGTCTCTGTCTCTGTCTCTGTCTCTGTCTCTGTCTCTGTCTCTGTCTCTGTCTCTGTCTCTGTCTCTGTCTCTGTCTCTCTCTCTCTCTCTCTCTCTCTCTCTCTCTCTCTCTCTCTCTCTCTCTCTCTCTCTCTCCTCTCCTCTCTCTCTCTCTCTCTCTCTCTCTCCTCTCTCTCCCCCCCCCCCCCTCTCTCTCTCTCTCTCTCTCTCTCTTTCTCTCGGTCTCGGATCTTTACTCTCTTTTCCGCATCCCGTGTG
>CAWVQM010000013.1:0-16066 GCA_963932345.1 Ophion ventricosus | reverse complement strand
TTTTCTTCGGAACCCTTCGTATTTTAATTATTCAATTAATTATTCCATTTTTCCTTATATCCATTTTACTCATTTTATCCTCAATTGTCGACGCATTTATCGATTTTTCGACATTATTTATTTATTCGTCCATTTCTTCATCCTTGGCCTAATTAAATTCATGGATAACTCAATGCTGCATTAAGGCCTTTGGCCACTTCAGAGGCCAAAGAAAAGGGCGTATTTTGTGATTTTTTTTTTTTCTTCAGCGAAACCATAAAATAAATCGGAATTACGAAACAGGGGTTTTTATTATACATGAAATTGACTATAGAAAATTATTTTTTTTCCCAGCGGTACGTGGGAAAATGGCGACTGTGCAGCATTTTTCTGATTACGTCTTTATTTCTGGAAGGTCAACGGCCGGACCAACAGCTCCTATAATTTTTCAGTTACGACGAGACACTAAAGTTTTTTCGATTATATATAAGAATAGCTATAGAAGTACGTAGATTTTTTTTTGTTGATTTATTGTTTTTTGTCAAAATGGCGAATTTCTAAAACAAAAAGTATAAAATGCCATGAGAAATGAGAAAATGATTGCGCTAGAATTCGAAAGTATCGAGTACTTACAAATTTTTCACACCCACAATCTTTTGGAATATCATTTTATATGTACTAAGGTACATTGACAAAAAAAAATCGATTTTTGGAAAATTCTAGAGTGGCCTAAGGCCTTAAACAATTGAAACATTACTTAATTTTTTTTTTTCACTACGTTTCGTACTTTTTACATTATTATTTTTTTTTGATCGCGTTTTTCTTTATATGGAAAAAAAAATTTCATTCATCTACGTGCCTGTGTGCATGAATTTTTAATTTTTTTTTTATCCTCGACCTCGCGAGTTTCTCGGTCAAGAATTCGTCGTTCAATAAATCGATAATAATTTTTTTTCCATCCATTTTAGACTTGTTATTTTTTTCATTTGTTTATACGCTAATGACGGTGAAAAAAAAAAACGAGAAATTAATTCGATTATTAATCCAATTATTCGAATTATTAATTTATCAATTCTTCAATGTATTAATTATAATAATTAATTCAACGAACGGATTTATTAATTCTATCATTTGATTTATGAATTTATCGATCAAATTATTTATCCATCAATTAATTTAATTATTCCTTTTTTTTATTATTAAATATCTGTCAATTTTCATGTCACGATTCTGCGTTTCCTTTTTCCTTTTCCCAACACGAAAAACGTGTGGTTTTTTTTTTGTTTCTTCGTAATTCCTCAATTTATTCAACGATAATTATCGTATTAACGTCTTTAAAAGATTTTTGTACTCCATTCTCTCCTCATTTTCTTTCATTGCTCTTCATCATTGTCTTATCTTTTCTTCTCGATCTTGACACTGAGATCCTACAAAATGTAATTTACATCGATAGCCCTCTCCTCCCTCCTCTCTCCCACCCCCGCCAACCTGTACCATTTACTACTGGACTTCGCGATGGGCGAGAATAAATTTTTACGAATGTAAATCAAAGCTTCGTTAGAGCGAAACGAAAAAAAAAAAAAAAATAAGGAACTCACAGGTATTTTCCCGCTTTTTTTTTTTTTTTTTATCTTAATCGTACATCGCATCCTTCTCGGTGCAACAGGATGACGACTATATTGTTAACAGTTTATATCACTAATGACGAGCGCGACAGCGACTATTGTTCATGATACCTCCAGTCCATTGGTGAAATCCCGCGATCATTTTTTTATTTCCACTCCTATTACTCTGTTCTTAAAATAACGTCAAATATCAAAAGAAAAAAAAAACGTAAATTCTATCATCCTTTTCCAATAATTTTCCTGCTGTTTATTTTTATCCAAATGAAATGGAATGAAAAAAAAAAAACGTAGCTTTATCGTCAAATATGAATCGTTGAAAAGAAAATTATGTATTTTCAATAATTTCTTTTATCGTTACAAATTGCTCATCGTTATTTTGTCCTCGTTCGAAATGTTGACGATTTTATTTAATTTTATTAAATCGATAACTTCATCGATATAATTGTTTTGAGATTTTTTGGAGCTGCATGCAAATTGAGTACTCGCGGGATTTAAAAAAATACTTTCTCGTTGAATATCAATAGTGATAAATACATTTTTAATTATTTGTTTTTTTTTTTTGTTCAAATGAAATATCGAACAATTTTGTTGATTGTGCTTTGAAAATCGTCATAGATAAATATATATATATGACGAGGAATGGTAGGAAAATTGTTCGATAATTCATTTGAATAATGAAAATAATGGGAATATTATTTAGAAAATTATCTATGGAGTTATTAATGGGTAAAACGATTGATCAAATGATTTATCAGAAAAAATAATTATCAAATGATTAATCAGAAAATTTATTTATATAAAAAAAAAAATCTTTGAAGAAATCATTTTTAAAAGTAAAAATTTCAAATTAGATGCACACACCCACATATACATGTGGGTGAATTTTTATTAAAATGTCAGCTTTGCAAATTATTTTTTTTTACAGATCTTCGAAATAATGCAGAATTTTATTACGCTAGTTAATAGAATTTTTATAGTTAATAGAATATTAGTTAATAGAACATATTATATTAGATTCTATTTTTATTATATTTTAGTCCTTCGTATTCTATGAGAATTAAAATTTCATCATTAGATTTTTTTAAATATTATAAGATATATTCTATGAGAATTAAAATTTCATCATTAGATTTTTTTAAATATTATAAGAAAAATATTAGACGTTAGATTTTACGAAATTTAAATTATATTCGATTCGTTGTATTCTATAAGAATTTGAATGTGATAATTGAGTTAGACTTGATACGAATGTTATAATTTAAAAAATATTCGATATATTTATATTAGATTTGACATTATATTATCATCTAATTTAATTAGGTTTGATTTGTTTGTATCCTATAATAAGAATTATATGAGACTGATAATTTCACAATTAAATTGGATTCGAGTCGAATATTAGAATTAGAAAAATATTAGATATTAGAATGAAAAGTATCCTATGTCTTAAGGCGAAGCAGAACGTGTGCCACGTGACATATGAGTGCGAGAGAGATAGTTAAGATTTTCGTAGCGTGATTTCTCAAAGATGAAAAAATTTTTAGGGCTAAAGAAAATCGTCAAGCTCTGTGTCAGGATATTCTTCAGAGCCTGATGCTTTGTTTTTTTCCACAAAAACCTCAACCATTTATGAGCAAACTGGGTTGGAAAATTTGTGAGGTTACGTTGACCTTAAATTTCATTGAAATCGATCAAGCCGTTTTACCGCGATTGAGTAACAAACAGACAGACTGTAAAAACCCAGATTTATAATATTAATTAGTATATATATATATATATATATATATATAATTTTGGATAACATGAATCGGCTGAAGAGAGAATCAATGTTTACATTTATTGATTCCCCGATCCCGATCTAACTCGAGTGTTGTCGATGAGTTTAGCTAATAAGCCGCCAATCATCGTGCAGGGATAACCCAAGATCAAAAAATGCAAAGTGCTTCGTCGAAGTGAGCGTACCGTGACCGTGGACTGTGCATGTTTCTTCGATAAAGCGGAAAAAGTATTGTCGCTTTGCACACTCGTCATTTCGAACGACGAAATGGAAATCAAAATTATAATTTCATTGAAGGAAAAAAAAAAAAAATACACAAAATCAATTGATTTTTATTTTTGCGTCGAAACGACGTAAAAATTCACGAAGTTTCGATTGGTTGAAAAAAGAAGAAAAAAAAAAAAGTCAAATTTTTGGTTCGGGCTGGTAGGAATAAAAAAACAAATCCTACTCGATGTGCGAGGGACAATAATTGTCCGAGCGTTGTATTGTGAATCTAGCCTGTGTGTAGAGTATATAAGATGTTGTCTCGAACGAACGAACCTCAGTCTCACTTGAATCTTTGACTTCAAGTGTCGATAAAGATAATTTTTTTTTTTTTAATTTTTATATATATTTATAGAAATATATATATATATAGAAATATATATACATCAGACAAACGAGATCGAGAGTGAACGAAAAAGTGTTCCAAATGAGGGGTTTCAAGTGTGCGGTGTCACTTTTGGCACTTTTACTAATTAACAATACGCTCGCCAAACCAGGTGAGCCAAGTTCTCGACACCCGTGTCAATTGTTTAAACAATTGTTTCGTGGAAAAAAAAAACCATCTGCGACGATCATCTTTCTTTTTTTCTGCACTAATTCATTTGTGAAAAATTTTGATACTCCACACTTAACAATCGGATACCCAAATAATCAGTCTGATTCGCATTGAAATGGAATTCGAAATATATTTTTCTGAATTCAAGCCTTTTTTTTTCTTGTCATTGGAAGAATTTTTTTTTTTTTTAAGATTTTTTTGCCATTCATTTGTGAATAAAAAACTTTTTTCATGACTTTGAAAGTTACTTGAATTTGCGTCACTGTGTGCTCGAAGAATGTCACGGCTTTGGAAATGGTACATTTTTGCAAAGCTACTTTTTGGACTATTTAATTTGAGATTGGACGGCCGAATGGACAGTAGTGACGGAGATACCGGAAAATAGCCAGTTTTTCGGTTCATTAGAACTATCACGGAAGTGACAGATGAATGATTGTGAAAAAATAGAAAAATAAGTTCAAATAGCCATTTTTTGGACCATTTGTTTATTGGACTATTTTTTGAAGCATTTATTTGTTGGTTTATTTTTCGGACCATTTGTTTGTCGGACTATTTTTTGGACCATTTGTTTATCAGACTATTTTTTGGCCCATTAGTTTATCGGACTATTTATTTAGGTACTGATAGATTGATAATAGTGAACAAATAGAAAAATAGCTTTAAATAGCTATTTTTTGGACCATTTGTGTAGTGGACTATTTTTTGAAGCATTTATTTATTGGTTTATTTTTTCGACTATTGGTTTATCGAACCATTTTTTGGACCATTTGTTCCTCAGAATATTTTTTGGCCCATTAGTTTATCGGACTATTTATTTAGCCACTGATAGATGGATAGTAGTGAACAAATAGAAAAATAGCTTTAAATAGCCATTTCTTGGACCGTTTTTGTATTGGACTATTTTTTGAAGCATTTATTTATTGCTTTATTTTTTGGACCATTTGTTTATCGGACTATTTTTTGGACCATTTGTTTCTCAGACTATTTTTTGGCCATTTGTTTATCGGACTATTTTTGGGCCATTTATTGATCGGACTATTTATTTATACAGCCATAAGGCTTCACTATTAAAAGTATAATAGTGACAGAAATTGAAAAAAGACAGCTACAAATAGCTTTTTTCGGGACACCAGGACAAAGCGCTATTAAACGGATAATAGTGAAAGAAAATAGCTTCGAAAAGCAATTTTTTGGAACACTACAATTGGCACAACATTAATAAATGGATAGCAGAGAAGAAAATAGAAAAAGAGCAGCACAAAGCAATTTTTCGAACCATTGGCCTCAATGAATGGGCAATGCTCACAAAAAATGAAAAATAGTAATTTTTTTGTTGGCTCGATATAGAATCAAATGACAATTAAAAAAAAACCCTAGCGAAAAGTTTTGGCTTTGCGTCATTGATTATCATCGTGCCTAATGATTGCCTGATCATGATCGAGCATTTGTTTCTAATCCCAAATCACCATCTAATCATATATCATTTTGTTGTGTGTTCGATGAAAGGTCTCCTGGGGAATTTGTTGAATGGTCAAGGAGGTGGCGGCTCATTGTTGGACCCGTTGGGTCTTCTTCGTCCGAAAGATGCCGACAGTAGCGCCACGAGTAATAGTCAAAATCTCGGTACGAAATTAAACCTTGGCCCGCTAGGATTTTCCAGTTCGCTTTCAACGGCGTCAGCGTCGGCAACGGCGAACGGCGGTGGGAGCGCAAGTGCCTTGGCGAACGCAAACGCCAAATCCGAGGGTGGAGGATCATCGTCAGCATCGGCAAACGCGAATGCCCAAGCTGGTGGTGTCGGGGGTGGATACAATGGCGGCTACGAGGGTGGTCATGGTGGTGGACACGGTGGTTCTACCGGTCAAGGCAACGGTGGATCTTATGGTCAAGGAAATGGTGGATCGTATGGCCAAGGAAGTGGTGGATCTTACGGTCAAGGAACTGGTGGATCTTACGGTCATGATAGTTCTTACAATCAAGGCCATGGAGGATCTTATGGTCAAGGAAGTGGTGGATCTTATGGTGGAGGAAGCAGCGGTTCTTACGGTCAAGGGAACGGGGCATCGGGCACCCAAGGTGGAAGCTCCTACGGAGGTGGTGGATCATACGGCCAAGGGAATGCAGGCTCATCAGCGCAATCATCGTCTCAGGCAGGCAGCCAAGGATCAGGATACTCCGGTGGTCAAGGTAAGCCATTCCCGCCCAATCGGCAATTCTTGCTAATCATTTTCGTCAAACTTTCATACTTGTCGATCCACGCGACACGTCGTCATTATCATTTAACACGCGAGATAGAGTCGACACCAGTTGAAGACATGTGTTTAACACAGGATACGACGCTGGCCGTCAAGTCGAGCCGGTCTCATCCTTAACTCATGAAAACACCGGAGCATCTAACCCTAACGACATCGATCTAGCTGACACGAGCCCCCAAAGGGAGCGTGTCGGCCCTAACACCGACCTAGTTGCGCCTTATTACGATCCAGTCCCCCATCGCTACGAGTCACAATCAAACGCCAATGAGATATCTCACGCTCAATCTAACGCAAACACTAAAAGTCCCAATGCCTATACGGCCGATCGCTACGAGCCGGAAAGTGACGACAGTGCCGACGATAATTCCTACGAGACCGAAGGTTCAACCTTTGGTGAACCTCACGCCGGAACTTACGAAGGCTATAACGGGCATCCTAACATGGAGGACAGCGTGGAGCCTTACCGTTCGATGACGGCGGCTGGAAATACCAAGCCAGCGTTTGTGCCTCAGTACGGTGGTGATGATAAGGGGCTGTCGCAATCAAGCGCAACCGCTAGTGCGTCGGCCATCGCGAACGCGAATGCTGCCGACAATTATCAGGGTCCAGTAGCCCAGGGCTACGAACGGCCCCAAATGGGTTACGATGAACCAATACCTGAAGCCAAGAGCAAAGACACCTTTCATTCGCAAGTTCCCCAATATTACGGCTCGATCGCGTCGAATGATAATGAGGCCGATCGAAGGGTCCGTTATGGCGGAACTTCCGGTGAGTATAGTAATCCAGGCTCGAACCCTCCCAACTCCGAAGCTGCCTTACCCTATCGCGGCGTAGAGCGTCTCCCCGAGCAAGCCTATTCCCAATCGGCAGCCAATGCCGGCGCATTGGCCTCGTCGAAAGCCGGTACCAACACGGCCCATTCGGAAATTCCATTGCAGCCTGTCATTCCGCTAACGGGGCCCCAATATGACCGACCAAGCATATATCCCAGTACGAACGAAAACTCCCGATATGACGGGGCTTACAAAAATTATAATCAAGCCTACCCGAAACTCCAGCCGCAATATGCCAACGGAGTGTCATACGACCAGGTCTACGCCAAGTCGAAAGCTGCCTCTTCGGCCAGCAGCCAATCGGCATCTGACACCAAATTCCAAATTGGACAGACTTATGGGAACATGCCGTCAAAGGATTCGATGAGCTCATCCTACGGCCGGGAAGATAGCCGATCGGTTGCAAACGTCCAGCCAATCGTTGATCCGCTTCCACCCAGGCGTCCCGTCACCTTTCAGATCCCTCATCAAGCCTCCCAACAAGGTCCTTCAACGTCCGGCTTAGGTCGGGGCCCCAGAATAACCATAACGTTCGGTCAAACCGACAAAAGACCGGTTGCTCATCAACGAAGACCTTCCCCAGGTTACGGATCGGCCCAATCGGCAGCCAACGCTCAGTCCGCTGCGAATTCTTACGGTAATGGCAATCTGGGACGTCCGGCCGGTACATCGGCCACGTCTGGGGCAAGCGCAACTAGCCTCGCTGACGTTCTCGGTGACGGGATAATCGCGGTCGTGCCAGTCAGCGAGGCTTCTCACGGGCAGGCTCAGAGCGGATCCTACGGTCAAGGTCAGACCGGATTGTCTTACGGACAGGGACAAACTGGATTGTCGTACGGGCAAAGCCAAACTTACGGTCAAGGTCATCGGGATGACGAACTAATTCCTATACTAGTCGTGGACGAGACAGCTCCGCAATATCCTCCAATGCCACTTCCACATAATCATCACCATCATCATCATCATCATCACCATCATCACAAACGTCCTTCCTTCCCGCAATACCCCGAAAGGCCATATCCGCCGCCTGCCAGTGGTCAACCTATCGAGATCATCGTGATCGAGGAAACAGTCCCTGCCAAGCCCCAAGGTGAGCCGTCACAACCTGTCTCTGTGGCGTTTGGGGTTAGGGGGGGTGCAGCATCAAAGCTTCTTTCAACGCTTTCCCAAACGTCTGACCCAACAACGGCTATCTCATCGTTCTCTGGACCATAAAATTCGTCTTGAACACCTCGATCGACCTTGGGCTGTTTTTTCTAAAGTTTCTTTACGTGTCGTTGTACCAATACGCTTCTCTATCTCTTCGGACGGGCTGTGGTTGCACTCGAGCACTATTTTACGTCCTTGCAAGTGTCATTGAGTGATTCTTTATCATTTGTAAACCACGTTCATTCTACTGCAGCCTCATTCGGTTCCGGACATTTCCAGCATGTCTTCACCACCGAGCTACCAATCTGTATCTCTAACTTTGCCGAATTGATCTGTCTTTTTAGGTGGGACGTACAGTGGCAACACCGGATCCTACAGACCATCCAAGGGCATCGGCGGTCAGGGTTACAACAGCGGATCTTCAGGTGGTAACGCCGGTCATGGCTACAACACGGGATCTCAGGCTGGTGGCAATTACGGTGGTAATCCATTCTTGAGCGGTGGCGCAACAGCTGGCGCGAGTGCCCAAGCGGGAGCTTCCGGCGGAAGTGGCTCGGGTGGAAATCCATTCCTGGGTGGTGGATCATCGATGAGCAGTGGAGGCTATGGTCACGGATCCAGCGGTGGATCGAGCGGAGGAAGCGGTGGTTGTCAGGGTGGTAGCAGCGCTGGAGGTTGCGGTGGTTCTCAAGGAGGCGGAAGCACTGGAGGTTCTTACGGCTACAAGCCAGTTGGACCGAGTGGTGGCTTCACGGTTGTCGGCCCGAAGCCAGTTCCATCTGTACGTCCAACCGTACCTGCCGGTGGAAGTCTTGGAGGAGGATACGGTGGTTCTCAGGGATCAAGCTACGGAGGTTCCCAGGGTTCAAGCTACGGAGGCTCTCAGGGATCAAGCTATGGAGGCTCTCAAGGCTCTGGTAGCGGAGGCTCCCAAGGCTCTGGTAGCGGAGGCTCCCAAGGCTCCGGCTATGGTGGATCCCAAGGTGGCTATGGGGGTAATCAGGGTACTGGTTATGGTTCCGGTGCTGGCGGTTCAGCGGGAAGCAGCGCGGCTGCTACTGCATCAGCCAGTGCACAAGGAGGTGGACACAACAAGGTACCTTCAACCTCGGGCGGATCTTACAGTCCTAAACCCACTGGAGTGCCGAGTGGATCGTTAGGCGGTGGTCAGACTGGAGGATACGGCGGTTCACAAGGATCTGGCTATGGTGGTTCACAGGGATCGGGCTATGCTGGATCCCAAGGATCTAGCCAAGGTGGCTCCCAAGGATCTGGTTATGGTGGCTCCCAGGGATCAGGCTATGGTGGCTCCCAAGGATCCAGCCAAGGTGTCTCTCAGGGATCTGGCTATGGTGGCTCCCAGGGATCCAGCTATGGCGGTTCCCAGGGATCCGGTTATGGTGGCTCCCAGGGATCTAGCTCCAGTGGCTCTCAGGGATCCGGCTATGGTGGCTCCCAGGGATCCGGCTATGGTGGCTCCCAGGGATCCGGTTATGGTGGCTCCCAGGGATCCAGCTCCAGTGGCTCTCACGGATCCGGCTATGGTGGCTCCCAGGGATCCGGCTATGGCGGTTCCCAGGGATCTGGCTATGGTGGTTCCCAGGGATCCGGCTACGGTGGGACCCAGGGATCCAGCTACGGTGGTTCCCAAGGAACCGACTATACCAGCGGTACTTACAAACCCGCGAAAGTCCCCACTTCGCCATCAGCTGGTAGCGGTAGCTCCGGTAGCTACGGAGTCCCCGCCGGAGGTAACGCTGGTGCTCAGGCTGGTGCATCCGCAAGTGCGAACGCGGTTGCAAGTGCCGGTGCGGGTGGATCCTCGGGTGGTGGACAAGGAGGTAGCCACGATGGTTTTGGAACGTCTTATCAGCCGACCGGAAGTGGCGGCAGCCACGGAGGCTACGGTGGCTCCCAGGGTGGCGCAGGGGGTAAGGCTGACGCTTCAGCTTCTGCCAATGCAGTCGCAAATGGAGGACTCTCAAACGCCATCGCTGACGCGAAGTCATCGGCAACCGCTGGCGGTTACGGGGGTGGCGCTTCCGCATCGGCAAACAGCAACGCGTCGGCAGTCGCCGGTGGTAACGCCGGTGCTACGGCAAACGCCAAGGCATCCAGCAGCGCAACAGCTGGCGGTGGCTACGGAGCTGGTGACTTCCCGTCCAGGGCAGCAGCCTCGAGCAAAGCCGCTGCCAACACCAAGGACATGCTCATCTTCACGGACTAATCGACGCCTCCTATTTTGGAATTGCCTTCATTCACGTTAATCCTAAAAGACATTTACGGCCAGTCGGATACCACCGTCAAGCACAACTCTTTATTTATTTGATATGGTCGCGTTAAGAGTACCAAAAAAAAAAAAAAACAACAAAAAGAACAGGGCGCTGTGACCGGAAGTGCCGATCACGCGTCTCACCTTCTCAACCTTCTCAACCTTCTTGCCCGAACGAAAAGCCCAGTTGCGCGACACTTTGGAAATGTTTCTTGAAAGTTGTGCCGGAAAATGTGAGCTTTCGGCTTAGAGAACCGGAAGGAGATGTCATCAGGTACCCTCGCGAATGGTAACCCGAAGGACACCTCTCGTGTAGAACTTGAATACTCTTTTGTACAGTACGATACATATATAGATATCAGTTTTGTACAGCCTCGTCTTGTCGCAATGCAAATCTTTCGTGCTCACATTGTGTTTATAAATTTGCAAAAAAAAAAAAAAAAAAATATATGGAAATATGTATATGTATATTTGCGTCTAGCGTGTATTTAGAAATATCTTAGCTCGCTTGTAATTACGGTCAATGTTGTATTCTCGTGTAATCGTATTTTTAGGAATGAATTAAAGTTTTTCCTACCTTCTAATGGAATGCTGTTAATTCTTTTTTCTTTTCACACATACTTGACACTCGATTTATCGGCAGACGTTGCAAGCTTTTAATGATCGCCTTCTGATTTTCATGACCTCGCGATCACCATTATCTATTGTTTATGTTCAATTGTTTCTCTTTCTTTTTGCTAAGATTAATATGCTCGCTCGATTGCATCACCAATGGCGCTGTACTTACTGAGAAATTACGCTGCGATGATGCCGGAGTATCGACGAGGACGATGATATAATGTGACGATTGAAGATGGAATGAGGAAAAAAAAAAAAAGAAAAAAAATTGAGTTGGAAATAGCAGACGCTCTATCATTCGTGTGATCTTGAGCTGTCGGGAAGAAGGATGAGGCAGGTAGCTACGACAAATTTAATCACCTTTGTGGGTATTCCCTGAGACGCGTCATTACACCCACTTGATTGTTTTTTAAATTTTCGCTTGCTCTTTGATGGACGCACGAGTGCTAATTAATCAACGATTAATTTCGTTCGTATGACTCGCTTGGTCTGTGTATGGAAAAATAAAAATAAGTTTGTGAATAGGACGAACGATTCGGGAACATTGTTATAGGGAGAAATCATTTTTGAATTGATATTTTACAATCGTAAATGACAAGTGTAAAATTGTTATTTTTTTGTATCGTGATATTTTTTATTTTAATAAGCCATTTTTATTTTCATTAAAATGGCTTATTATTAAAATTGCTATCTCAATTTTTCAATTGTTATCACAATATAATAACCATTTTTTTAAATCGTTATTTTTCAATAATTAATAACAATTCTGAAATTGTTATTTTGCGAATGTAAAAAATAAATTTTAATTTGATGATTTGTCAGTAGTAAGTAACAATTCTTATTTGAAAAACGTAAAAATATTTTATTATATTTTATTAGTTATTTTCTAAATATATATATATATAAGTAATTATTAATTCTTAATTTTCAAATAATAAATAACGATTGAAGGCATTTTATTTTAAAGCGGTAAATACAAGTTTCAATTTTCAAAAATTTTATTTCAAAAACATAATTAACAAATTTAACTACTGTTTTTTCTTAATCCTAAGTTACGAACAGAATTTTATTTTAAAAAATTAAACGATAATTGACAAATATACGCTTATTTTCACTCAGACAAATTAAAAAATGATAATTTTCATTTCGTCGAAAACAATTTAAAAAAAAATTGTTATTCAAAATGTATCTACTGGCAATTTTTTGAATTAATTCGCGAAAGAAAGACCATGTGGTAAATAGACAAAAAATTAAAACGGCCAATTTTTTTTATTGTTATTCCAATTGTTATGTCCAATTGTTCCACGATAACAATTTTTTTTATTGTCCTCACTATTACAAAAATTTCCACAAAAAGGACAATAAATTCGAAATACAGTAATGTATTTTTGTTTTTTTTTTTTTTTGTCACGGCTTTGCCGCCGATCTCTGTGCATAGAAAAAGGATTTTGAAATGGTGAGAGAATGAACCGGTATCGATGTCCGAAATAATTTGTACGTACATGTGAACGTTCGTGGCAAACATAGAGACGTCTCGTTGGTTCGTGAAATGACGAGAAAGCAAGCTTCCGGTCGTCCCTGGACCGAAAGGTCGTCCACTTTTTCGATCGGGAAATTCCTGTCTCGTTTCGAAAATAAACCTTTTCGTTTTTGTTTTTTTTAAAATATACATCTATATATGTATATATCTTTTGACAAGTGTAACATCGAGGCTTTCTTATAAAAGAGCTCGAGACGAGAGATCTTTCGCCAGTTTCGTTCAGACATACGTCTAAGTGGTTTACAAATTTATCAAATTTTTTTGTTGATAAATCAGAGCTTCATAAAAAAAAGGAAAAAAAAAATAAACAACGTATCGGAGTGAAATTAAATGTTATTTAAAACATTAAATAGACAAAATGACGTCTTTACCGAGGAACTTTTTAATTGCAGTGTGCGTTTTGGCTCTTGCGAAAAAATCGGTTCAAGAGCCCATTCGATCTCTCGCACTTGGCAGTGCGAGCAACGAGGGAAGCGAATTTTCTCACGTCGCGAAAAGTGCCGAGCAGCTCGATGGTGAGTCCTATTTTTTTTTTTTTTTTTTTTAGCATTGCAAATGCTTTTAACGACGTATACGAGTGAATTGGAAGAAAACGAAAAAATTTCGAAAACTCGAAACAAAAATTGCAGAAATTCATTAAAAAAAAATAGTAAAAATTGAAAATAAAATAGCAAACAGAAGAAAAAAAAATCGAAACGTATTGAGCAATTCGAGAAAAAACGTAAAAATTTCGAACGAACAGACAAATCCGAAAAAACAACAAAAAAATAAAAATTCTTAATTAAATAGGAAGAAATCTAGAAAAAAAATGGAAATAAAATTTAAAAATCGAAATAAAATAGGAAATAAATCTGAAAAAAGAACAAAATTTGGAATAAAATATAAAAAAAATCGACAAACAAATATTTTCATATAAAAATTGTGTACACAAGTGACCCGAGCGTTTAAAAAAAAAAAAAAAATATTCAAGACGATGAAAAAAATAATTCTCCGCTATCTCAAAAATATATCCGTTCGCTCGAAAAAAAAAAAAATAATGAAAATTAAAAAAAATCGCCCCAGAATCTTCGAGGCAGAAGCGTGCCCCGGGCTTTGGTTTCGCTTACGACGATTATTCGGATGTGGGAGAGTCCCGACACTTTGGCTTCGGCCGGAAGAAGCATCGACAGCCGTACTATCACGGTGGAGGCTACGGTGGCTGCGGAGGTTACGGTTGCTCTCAAGGTCACGGGTAGGTCACCCATCTCTCGATCACTCCCTGTTTAGCGGATATTTTTTTTTTTCCCCAAAGTACCAAATTCACAATAAAAATAATGGTCCTTTTTTGCTTTTACCTTTTCAAGATGGCGACCGCAGCAGCAGGGTGGCCACAATCACGGAGCCCAGGGCAGTCAAGCTTTCGCGGGCGCTTCTTCGGGCGGCAACAATTTTTACCGCCCAGGCGGGGGGGCCCAGGCAAATGCCCAGAGCGCCACCTTCAGTCTGGGCCCTTATTCGGCGACGTTCAGCAACGCTCAAGCGTCCGCCGGAAGTCGCGGTCGCGGCCCTCTATCGTACATATTTAATAAATTTTTTTAATTACAAACACACACACACACACATATATAATACGTAATTTATAGTAAACATTATATTGTTTTCTTTTTTTGTAACTATATTTTATTTTTTTATATCTTTTTTTTTTTTTTTTATATCTTATTTTATTTTTTTATATCTCATTTTATTTTTTATATATTTCTGATTACGTAATTTATTGTACACAAAAAATTGTATTTATTTATTATAACTATATTATATTTTTTTATATCTTATTTCATTTTTTATACATGTCTTATTACATAATTTATTATAAACATCATATTGTATTTATTCATTATAACTATAATATTTTAAATATTTTTTATTCAATTTTTTATATTTTTCATTCTCTTTTTTTTTGTCATTTTTATATTTTATATTTTTTATAGTAGTAGTAGGAATATTTATAATATTATTTCAGGTATACCCCTTCGGGGCATTTATTTTATTTTTTTTATATATTTCTTATTACGTATTTTATTATAAACAGCATTTTGTATTTATTCAGTATAACTATAGTGTATTTTTTTATATTTTATTTGTGTGTGCAAGTACCGGGTGTAAGTACCAGGGGTACTTACACCCTTCTTTTGAATCTTACATTTTTTGTCTTTTTCATACTTACCTTAATTTTTTTTTTCCACGATACTATATCGAAGTATTATACGAGCTATATATATAGACATATCAATATACAATTTACTTCAAACATTCTGTTATATTATAAATATTTGTATAAAATACATACAACTATTTTTCTAATTTTCTATTAAAATAATACTAAGTACCGTATAAAAATATTAAATTGTCCTAGGTCATATTATGAATATATATATATATATTTATGGGGACAAAATCCATGCTCATTGTAAATGCACCGTACCCGGCCCAATTGGCCAGACCCCTTAAGCCCGTATGCCTTTATAGTTCTGAACAAGTAGACGTGTGAAAAGTAAGGATGAACAAAGAGACAAAATGAATTTTTATCCTGTGGGTTCTCATGCCGGTCTGTCCAGCCGGGCAGACACATTACGAGAACAAGTTTTAAAGAGAATTATCTATGCACATATATATATATATATATATATATATATATAAGTGAGAAAGGATTTTAAACAAGTTTAGGACGCGAAAGACGGATGGGTCTGAAATGAGCAGACAGAGGGACAGAGAGAGTGGAGGCTTCGCTATTCTATTTCTCTCTCTCTCTCTCTCTCTCTCTCTCTCTCTCTCTCTCTCTCTCTCTCTCGCTCTTCCTCTCTGCGATAATAATTATAAGTTTGATTCATTATTAATTAGGGTTTGAAAAAAATGTTTCTTTTTTTCAGCTTTCCCGATTACTGAGATTCGCGATGCGGAGACTCCCTTTCGCAACAAGAAGCCCAAGGCTGATGAAACAGTTCGAATTTTACAATGAACAATTGTTTTGACTGTCTGAATAAAATATTAATTCGAGTAAAAAAACGAGTGTGCGAGTATTTGTATCGATAACCTCGTGTGCACACCCACACCCACGCACACTCACACACATTATATAGAATAATAAATTATTTTCTATGTATTATTATAAATTATATTGTTATTTATATTATACATACATATAATTATGATTATTTT
>CAWVQM010000012.1:142500-174297 GCA_963932345.1 Ophion ventricosus | reverse complement strand
CGGTTCTCGAAATCACCGAAACGTGTGTATCTCTTCATTTTTCGTAAAAAAAATAAAAAAAATAAAAAAAAACCCAAAACAAACGGAAATATTTTTATTTTTCGGGACAAAGCCGTCCTCGAAATGACTCAAACGTAAATGTGCCTCTTCGTTCGCGTCAAACACGTTGGGTGTAAGTTTGTTTTGGGTTCGTTTTGGGTTTGTTTTGTAAGGAGAGCTGGCTATTTCGAGGACGGTCCCTCGAAATCACCAAAAACGTGTATGTCTCTTCATTTTCGTAAAAACCCAACCCAAACAAACCCAAAACAAACCCGAGCTAACCCAAACAAACCCAAACAAGCCCGAGTTAACCCAAAACAAAACCCAAAACAAAACCCGAGCTAACCCCAAACAAAGCCAAACAAACCCAAACAAACCCGAGCTAACCCAAACAAACCCGAGCTAACCCAAACAAACCCAAACAAAAACGTGTATATCTCTTCATTTTCGTAAAAACCCAAACAAACCCGAGCTAAACCCAAACCAAACCCAAACAAAAACGTGTATATATCTCTTTATTTTCGTAAAAACCCAAACAAACCCAAACAAAACGTGTATATTCTCTTTATTTTCGTAAAAACCCAAACAAACCCGAGCTAACCCCAAACAAAGCCAAAAAAAGACCCAAAACAAACCCAAACGAACCCAAATTCTTGATTTATCGGGAGGAAAAAAGCCGCCCTCGAAGTAAACCCTCGGAGTCACGTGGCTTCGAAATCGAGACACGGCGGCGCAAACCCAAACACAAGGCTCGACGGGTCCCTCACGGAGTGAAATTTTTTTCTTCTTTTTTCTTTTTTTTTTTTTTTTTTTCGGCAGTAGTAGGAGGATCCCTATAAAACGCTCGATGAATTCAAGATTCGGCATCAGTTCTCAAAACTTTCGTCGAGTACAAACGTCAAAAGTCCAATCCAACTTCACAATGAAGATGGTAGGTCCGAGGCGGTATACACGCAAAACCAGTTATTCGTTCTTTTTTTTTTTTTTTTTTTTTCTCACATTTTCGTCTCATTTCAAACGTTTGAAAAATAAGGAAAAAAAAAAAAAAGTTATCGCGAATATATGAAAAATTGACTTTTTTTTTGTTTTTTTTTTTTTTTGCGACGGCAAATTTTGCACGTGTTTGTGGAAGTGTTACGAGAAAAAAAAAGATGGAAAGGAGAGAGAGAGAGAAAGAGAGAGACCAACCGGTCCGGAGATAATTCGAACAAAGTGAAAAAGAAGAGAAAAAAAAGTAGAATTTGATTATTTGTGATGTTTTTTTTTTTTTTGAGGAAATTTGGAATTTTACGAAGGAGGGCATATACGCTTGTGGATTATAATAAATATAATAATAATCAAATATTAATAATAATAATTATCAAATATTTTATCAATATATCAATTATTTAATTAATTTAATTGTCGACATCAATTGTCAGGTATAATGATTATTAATTGTTACAAGCCCAAACAAGCCCAAACAAAGTTGAACATAATGGATAGATATCGATATTGCACTTGTCAAAAGACGATTTTCAATCATGATATCGTCCACTACGATTATTGGATCCCAAACCCAAACAAACCCAAACAAAGTTAAACATAATGAATAGATATCGATATTGTAATTGTCAAAAGTCGATTTTCGATCATAGTATCTTATTATCTTTCCTCGATTATCTTTTATCTTCGATTTTTCATCTTTTATCTTTTATTTTTCATCTTTTATCTTTTATCGTTTATTTTTCATCGTTTATCTTTTATCTTTTGTCCCTTATCCTTAATCTTTCATCTTAACCTTTTATCTTTTATCGTTCATATTTTACCTTTCATCTTTTATCTTTTATCTTTCATATTTTATCTTTTATCTTTTATCTTCCATCTTGTATCTTTCATATTTTATCTTTTATCTTTTATCTTTTATCTTTCATCTTTTGTCTTTTATCTTTTACCTTTCATCTTAACCTTTTATCTTTTATATTTTACCTTTCATCTTTTATGTTTTATCTTTTATCTTTTATCTTTTATCTTTTATCTTTTATCTTTTATCTTTTATCTTTTATCTTTTATCTTTTATCTTTTATCATTTATCTTTCATCTTTTATCTGTCATATTTTATCTTTTATCTTTTGTCTTTTACCTTTCATGTTAACCTTTTATCTTTTATCTCCTTTTTATCTTTAGGGAGCTAATCTTTCAACAATTCTATTGTTCTTGAAAAGGGCGCCAACTTGAGAAGGAAAATTAACGTTTTTCGTTTGCCGGAAACCAACCCTCATTGAGGGTGAAAGTTGACGAAGAAAAATCGATGTGAATTTTGAGTTCTGACGAAGATAAAAGATAAAAGAGCCCACGCAGACCCAAACGAACCCAAACAAACCCAAACGAACCCAAACAAACCCAAACGAACCCAAACAAACCCAAACGAATTCGCGAAAAATTGGACAAATATCGATATTGCGCTTGTTCAAAAGTCGATTTTCCCATAAAAAAATATCGTCCGCTACGATCCAAACCTACGTCCAAACCTAACCTCACTTGCTTCTCCATTCAGATCTTTGCTTTCGCCGCCCTTGTGGCCGTGGCCGTCGCCGTGCCGGTGCACGAGCCCGAGGTCGTGCTCGTCAAGGAGACGCCGTCGGACAACATTGGCGTTGGCGGTTACAACTTCGCTTACGAATTGTCGAACGGCGAGGCTAGACAAGAATCCGCTCAATTGGTTAACACCGGTGCGGAAAACGAGGCTCTCGTTGTTTCCGGAAGCTTCACCTGGGTTGATCCGGCCACCAATCAGCGTTACACCGTAACTTACACCGCTGACGAGAACGGCTTCCATCCAGTTGGCGATCACATTCCCGCGTAAACAACGGAACTGCCAAATCTTCCGATAACGACCAAAGCTGTATTCGCGTTTTTTTTTTTCTTCAATTTTTGACGACGGAACAAAGAGACATTCGAAATAAAACACATATTTTGAAGCTCGAAGTGGAGTAATTTCGTAAATGTTGCCGTACTTCTTGTTTTATCCCATGCGTTGAGCATTTCCGGTTGGGGGGGGGGCAAGGTTTAGCGCATGCGCAAAGTTGACATAACCTCACAAATCTTCGGAGCGATTTATCTCATGGTAGGACAAGTTTTTTTTTTTACACATGACAACTTTTGTAGGCAACTTCAACGAGGACATTTCACAATTGGACAAGTTCAATTGGACAAGTTCACAATTGGACAAGTTCTGGACAACTGTCTGGGAAATGTTTACCGTTAACGCGGTTTTTGCGACGTTTAACGATAAAAGATAAAGGATAAACGATAAAAGACAAAAGACAAAAAATAAAAGATGAAAGATGACTGATGAAAGATGAAAGATGAAAGATGAAAGATAAAAGATAAAGGATAAAAGATAAAATATGAAAGATAAAAGGTAAAAGACAAAAGATGAAAGATAAAAGATAAAAGATAAAAGATAAAAGAAAAAAGATAAAAGATAAAAGATAAAAGATAAAAGATAAAAGATAAAAGATAAAAGATGAAAGATAAAAGATGAAAGATAAAAGATAGAAGATGAAAGATAAAAGATAAAAGATAAAAGATAAAAGATAAAAGATAGAAGATGAAAGATAAAAGATAGAAGATGAAAGATAAAAGATAGAAGATGAAAGATAAAACATAGAAGATGAAAGATAAAAGATGAAAGGTAAAAGATAAAAGATAAAAGATAAAAGATAAAAGATAAAAGATAAAAGATAAAAGATAAAAGACAGAAAATGAAAGATAAAAGATAAATCATAAAAGGCAAAAGATGAAAGATGAAAGATAAAAGATAAAATATGAAAAATAAATGATAAAAGGTAAAAGACAAAAGATAAAGGATAAAAGATAAAAATGAAAGATCAACGGTAAAAGATAAAAGATGAAGCATAAAATATAAAAGATAAAACATGAAACATAAAAGCTAAGAGACAAAAGATGAAAGATAAAAGATGAAAGATAAAAGATAGAAGATGAAAGATAAAAGATAAAAGATAAAAGATAAAATATGAAAGATAAAAAGGTAAAAGACGAAAGGTAAAAGATAACAAATAAAAGACAAAAGACAAAAGATAAAAGATAAACGACAAAAGATAAAAGACAAAAGATAAAAGATAAACGACAAAACATAAACCCGTCCCGAAGCTTCTTAAAAGTTTAATCGACTCTCCCGCTCATCCAACCAACCCACTTTCTAACCTAAAAAACAAAATTCTCGCAAACGCCAAGAAAAAAAGATCCACAATTTCGAAAAACGCAACAACAACAACAACAAAAAGAGACCGCAGTAATGCCATTTTTCGCTTTTACAGCCTTCTCCAGAAAAGTTCGTTAAAACGAATTTGAATTTCCCGCGCTCGGAGCGCCACGTGAGCGTCGCCCTAATCTCTCTCTCTCTCTCTCTCTCTCTCTCTCCCTCTCTCTCTCCTTCACTCACGTACGCTTACGTTGGCAAGTTTGACACGTCAAGTAGAAGAAAAAAAAACACGTTGTTTTTTTTTTTGCCCAATCTCATTGTCCGCAATTTCTCTAGTTCGCGCGAATCTCTAAACGCCGAAAAACATTCTTCGTAAATTTGACAAATGCCTCGACATTGATCCTATCAGGCTTTACGAGTGTGTTATCGCGTGGGTGGTTGGGCGGGAGGGCGGGGGGGGGGGGGGGGTGTAGTGTGTGCACGATGTTGAAAAGATTTTTTGCTTACGAAGCTCTCGTAAATCGACCACCGCCGCTTTTCATTTCACACGTTGGCAAAACTTTCGTACGCGCCTTTGTTTTCTTTTTTTTCTTTTCTTTTCTTTTCGTCTTTTTTTGAGGTTAGACACACGCCCGAAGATGCTACCCGTGCGACGTTGCGAAAGGATGAGTGCGCCGGAAAACATTTGAATAACGTCGTAACCAAACCCAAACAAACCCAAACAAGGATTTGAAGGAAAGAAACATACGAGAAAAAAAATAACCCCAAAAAAAAGAAAAAAAAAAAAAACAATGCCAAGACTGTCACTGTTGCCGCGAACGTCGCGTATCGTGGCACTTTGCTCGGCGGCAAATTTCATCAACGCCGCCGATCGCGTTATCATGCCAATTGCCATTGTACCGATGACAAATCAATTCAAATGGAATCTCTACTGGCAAGGATGGATATTGTCGGCGTTCGCGTTCGGCTATCTCACGAGTCAGGTAATGATTTTTTTTTTGTTTATTTTATTTTATTTTATTTTTTTTTCGAAAAAAACACGATCTTTATTTCCCAAAACAACAAAAAAAAAAAAAGAAAGAAAATCCAAAAGAGCAAGAGTTTCGAAAAATTACGAAAATAAAAAAAAAAAAAAAAAAGAGCAAGAGTTTCGAAAAATTACGAAAATAAAAAAAATAAAAAAAAAAAGAGCAAGAGTTTCGAAAAATTACGAAAATAAAAAAAACACGGTCTTCATTTCCAAAAAACAAAAAAGAAAAGACCAAGAGTTTCGAAAAATTACAAAAATAAAAAAAAACGATCTTCATTTCCAAAAACAAAAACAAAAAAAAAAGAGCAAGAGTTTCGATAAATTGCGAAAATAAAAAAACACGGTCTTCATTTCCAAAAACGAAAAAAAAAAAAAGAAAAGACCAAGAGTTTCGAAAAATTACGAAAATAAAAAAAACACGATATTCATTTCCAAAAAAAAAAAAAAAAAAAAAGAGCAAGAGTTTCGAAAAATTACGAAAATAAAAAAACACGATATTCATTTCCAAAAAAAAACAAAAAAAAAAACATCAAAAGAGCAAGAGTTTCGAAAAATTACGAAAAATTAAAAATGTAAATCGTAAAAAAAAAAAAGTCGATCGTTTTGAAAATTTTCACAAAAAAAAAAACAAAAAAAAACTTTCGAAATATTCAAAAAACCAAAAAACAAAAAAAAACCAATATTTACTTTTCGCAATTTGAGCAAAAAATGTATACGACGTTTGGCAATTGTGACGTTTTTTTTTTTCTCTCGAAAATTGTGAAAAACAAAATTTTTGACAATTTTCAAAAAAAAAAAAAAAAACAAAAAAAACGTCAAAACTTTGCTTTGACAATTTTCGAGAAGGAATAAAAAAAAAAAACAAACCGTCACGTTTACCAAATTCACCAGAATTTGAAAAAAAAAAAAGAAAAAAAAACGAAAATCCAAAAAAAAAAAAAATAAACAAAGAAAACAACTGAAAAATCGATTTTGAGCCAAAACGACGAGGAAGCCTGGAAAAATTTATCGGCAAAAATGTAAAATAATCGAACCGAAGACTATACGGCGGCTCGTAAAAAAGTCTTAACCCTTCGAGTGGACACCTCCGCCGCCAACCTACCAGCGCATACTCGGTCGATCTGACCCAAGACGTTTTTCAAAACGTTATATTTCGGTAAATATGGATTTTTTTGTTTGTTTGTTTGTTTTTTTTTTTTTCTGTAGAGACGTTTTTTGTACCAAATTATCCATATTTTGTGGCCCTAAATTTATTTTTTTGACGAAAACGAAAGTTAAATGCCAAAACATTCGTTCGAAGTGGGGCATAACATTGAAAAATACGTACTTGGACGAAAAATTTTTGCTGTCAAAACGACCCAGTGCGCACTCGAAGGGTTAAGGCAGTAGTCTGCTTTAGGAGCCGAAAAAAAGCGTTTTTTCAACAATTTTTTTGAAAGGGAAGGAAATGATTGCGGTAAACGAAATTTTGAGACGATAGTATATTATATTCAAGCTTTAAAAAACAATTTTTATTATTACAAATTATTGAAATTTGCCAAAGTTGTAACGATTTTTCTGGGGCGCCTGGAGTGTGCACTCGTAAATCGGTGCCGGTGATGGAGGTCGTGCGATGCATCTGAAACAGTGGAACCAAATTTTTTTTTAGTTTTTATAAGTTCCTTTTCTATATGAACTAAAAAAATACCGAAGAAATGACGAAATTCCAAATTTTTTCGAAGTTTGAAAAAAAAATTCACTTTTTTGAAGAAAAAAAATTCACTTTAAGTTGCAAAACAAGTAATTTAAATAGTACTTTTGTCCAACTTTTTTAGTTCAAATAGAAGATAATTCAATACTGAAGCTAGATCACTTTGGTTTTTTTCGATCGGACATATATTGTTTTTACTATCGCCGGCACCGTTTTCCAAAACTTGTGAAAATGAAAACTCGAGAAAACGGGCTGTAAAGTTCTGCCCGAGCATTCGCACCTGCTCGACGCTCGGCCACTAAAACTGATCTAGCTTCGAAAATATGTCGAATTGGCCTCTAAAATTTTGAACACATATTCTTGGATAGTTTTGGAATAGATTTAAGACAAAAACGAAAAATCGATTTTTTGAAGCCTGTAAAGCAGACTACTGCCTTAAAAAAGGAGAGGAGATTGTATCATTTTTTTTTTCTTTCTTTTTTTCTTTTTTCATTCGAGCAGATCATCGGAGCGAGTACGGCGAGCAGATTTGGATGCAAGACGGTGCTGATGTCCGCTGTGCTCTTGTGGTCGGTCAGTACGGCGATAACGCCTTTCCTGGCGCACTCAATACCGATGCTAATAGCTTGCCGAGTGATTCTCGGCCTGGGAGAAGGTTTAGGTACGACGCTCGATTAAAAAATAACAAAAAATAACAAAAGAAATTTAATTCCTTCTACCGCCATAAGTAATTTATACATTCGCTTTACACACACACACACACACACACACGCACGCACGCCAGGTAGACGATAATAAATACGCCGTGACGTTCCTCGAACATCCGGGGAAAAAGGAAAATTATTATTGTGTTTTTTTTTTTTCTTCAACTTGTCAATTTTCTTTCAGTTTTTGAATTTAGATTTTTTTTTTTTTTTTCAAGCAAACGAATAGCTAGATTTGATTACGGATGTACGGCATTGCTTAAAATCCTCGTAAAACCGTGTTAAACGTAGTTTAAAACTGTTCCAAGGCTCAGGATCATCTTCCTGGACGCTTTAAATGCCCCCCTAAAACCGGCTTAAACACGATTTAAAGCTGTTTTAAGGCTCAGCAATCTTGCCGGACTCGTAGAATCCTTTTAAAAAAGGCCTTAAACATAATTTAAACGTGTTCTATGACTTAGAAGTCTTCCCGGACTCCTGAAATCTGCTTAAAATCGCTTTAAACATAGTTTCGAACTTGTTCTGAGGCTCAGGAATCTTCCGGGACTCCTGAAGTTCTCTTAAAACCAGCTTAAACATGATTTAAAGCTGTTCAAAGGCTCGGAAGTCTACACGGACTTCTGAAATCCTCTTAGAACCGGCTTAAACATAATTTGAAGCTATTCTAAGAATCAGAAATCTTTCCAGACTCCTGGAATTCTCTTGAAATGGGTTTAAACATAATTTAAAGCTGTTCCAAGGCTCAGGAATGTCTTCCTGGACGCTCTTTAAATGCCCCCCTAAAATCGGCTTAAACACGATTTAAAGCTGTTTTAAGGCTCAGCAATCTTGTCGGACTCGTAAAATCCTTTTAAAAAAGGCCTTAAACATAATTTAAACGTGTTCTATGACTTGGAAGTCTTCCCGGACTCCTGAAATCTGCTTAAAATCGCTTTAAACATAGTTTCGAACTTGTTCTGAGGCTCAGGAATCTTCCGGGACTCCTAAAGTTCTCTTAAAACCAGCTTAAACATGATTTAAAGCTGTTCAAAGGCTCGGAAGTCTACACGGACTTCTGAAATCCTCTTAGAACCGGCTTAAACATAATTTGAAGCTATTCTAAGAATCAGAAATCTTTCCAGACTCCTGGAATTCTCTTGAAATGGGCTTAAACATAATTTAAAGCTGTTCTAAGGCTCAGGAATCTTCCCAGACTCATAAAATTCTCTTAAAACTGCCTTAAACATAATTTAAAGCTGTTCTAAGACTCAGAGGTCTTCCCAGACTCCTAAAATCCTCTTAAATCCGGCTTAAACATAATTTAAAGCTGTTCTAAGGCTCAGGAATCTTCCCAGACTCATAAAATTCTCTTAAAACAGCCTTAAACATAATTTAAAGCTGTTCTAAGGCTCAGAGGTCTTCCCAGACTCCTAAAATCCTCTTAAATCCTGCTTAAACATAATTTAAAGCTGTTCTAAGACTCAGAGGTCTTCCCAGACTCCCAAAATCCTCTTAAAACCAGCTTAAATGCAATTTAAACCTGTTCTAAGGCTCAAGAATCTTCCCAGACTCATAAAATTCTCTTAAAACCGTCTTAAACACGATTCAACGCTGTTTTGAGGCTCCGAAAAATTCTTTCAGACTATTGAAACCCTCTTAAAATCGGCTTAAACATGATTTAAACCTGTTCCAAGGCTTACGAGTCTTCCGAGACACCTAAAATCTCCTTAAAGCCGGCTTAAACATAGATTAAACCTGTACTAAGGCTCAGAAATCTTCACAGACTCCTAAAATCCTCTTAAAACCGGCTTAAACACGGTTCAACTCTGTTCTAAGGCTCGGAAATCTTCCCACTGTAAAATAAAAAAAAAAAACAAAAAAAAAACATTGAAAACGATTTCAGAATCAACAACAAGAAATAAAAAAAAAACGATTCCAGAATCAACAGCAAGAAATCAAAAAAACGATTAAGTCACACTTTTTTCAATTACGAAATTTATGGCGCACGGCGAAAAAAAAGAAAAAAAAACGAACATGCCCACCTCGTCGTCAGATATACGAAATAAATGCATTTTTTTGTTTTTTTTTTAGGCCTACCGGTAATATTTCACTTGTTCGCTCACAACGTTCCCGTCGAGGAGAGATCGAGGGCGTTCGGTTATCTAGTCGCAGCTGGCTCGGTCGGTCAAGTAGTCGCTTCAATAGTGAGTTGCTCCGCAGCATCAAAAAAAAAAAAAAAAAAAAAAAAAAAAACGATTCTTGGCTACAGTCTTCATATTATTTTTACCATTTAATTTTTTTACATTCTATATTTTGCATAATTTTTGGAGTAAAATGAAAAAAAAAAGAATATAAGAAAAATAACGGACTTTCGACGATTTACAGATTTGCCCCCATCTACCTTGGCAAAGCGGCTTTTATTTGTTCGGCATTACAGGAATAATGTGGACTCTGCTGTGGATGATACTTTATCAAGAGACTAATTCGCAAGACGAGATTCCCATGTTTGTGCCCAAGGTGAAGAAAAATTAAATTAAAAAAACCCCCGAATTTTTCCATTCGGATTATCGTCGCTGCCACTTGTTTTTTTATTTTTTTATTTTTTTTTCACGATTTTTTAAACTCTTTCTAAAGTAATTCTAATGGAATTTTCATTTTTTTTAAATCGATATTTTGATTTTTTTCAGCTTTTATCAAATTTTGTAATCTTTTTTTTTTTCACGTCTAAACTCAAAGATGATTTTGCCATTCGGATTATTATCTACCCCATTTTTAACGATTTTTTAAACTCTTTCTAAAGTAATTCTAATGGAATTTTCATTTTTTCTTAATCGATATTTTGATTTTTTCATCCTTTATCAAATTTTGTAATCTTTTTTTTTTTTTTTTTCACGTCTGAACTCAAAGACGATTTTTCCATTCAGATGGAATCTGAACCCCATTTTTAACGATTTTTTAAACTCTTTCTAAAGCAATTCTAATGGAATTTTCATTTTTTTTTAATCGATATTTTGATTTTATCATCTTTTATCAAATTTTGTAATCTTTTTTTTTTTTTTTTTCACGTCTAAAGTCAAAGACGATTTTTCCATTCGGATTATTATCTACCCCATTTTTAACGATTTTTTAAACTCTTTCTAAAGCAATTCTAATGGTATTTTCATTTTTTTTAAATCGATATTTTGATTTTTTCAGCTTTTATGAAATTTTGTAATCTTTTTTTTTTTTTTTTTTTTTCACGTCTAAACTCAAAGACGATTTTTCCATTCGGATTATTATCTACCCCATTTTTTACGATCTTTTAAACTGTACTTAAAGTAATTCTAATGAAATTTCCATTTTTTTTTTTTCAATATTTTCTATTCCTTCGTCTTTTGTCAAATTTTTTAATGGTTTGCCTTTTTTTTTTTTCAAGCCCAAACCCAAAGTCGATTTTTTCGATTCGAATTATTATCCCTTCCATTTTTTTACGATTTTTTAACGTCCTCTTAAAGCAATTCTAATCGAATTTCCATTTTTTTTTTTAAATCCATATTCTTGTTTTACCATTTGTCAAATTTTGTAAGCTTTTGTTTTTTTTTTTTTCTTTCAAGTCCAAACCCAAGTCGATTTTTTTTTCCATTCAGATTGTCATCTTTCCCATTTTTTTTTACGATTTTTTAAACTCCTTTTAACGTAATTCCAATCGAATGCCCATTTTTTTTTTTATCAATATTTTATTTTTTGTTCTCTCATCTATTATCAATAAAAAAAAAAAAAATTTTAATTTTTTCATTACATAGCTTCGTTTATCAACGAATTTTTGACGATTTTTCGAATTCAATTATTGACAATGACAAAACCCAAAAAAAAACAAACTCATCAATCATCAAATTTCATCATTCTTTTTTCTTTTTTTTTTCATTTTTATTACGTTCCATTTTTTCAAGCAACTTATTGACAATTTTTTTCCGCCACTTCCGTCGTGCAGGTCGTGCAAAATCGAAGCTTAAAATGGACCGAGTTCGTTGCTCACTGGCCGCTCTGGTCACTTTACATAGCGCATTTCGCGATGAATTGGAGCAACTACATAATAATGCAGTGGCTACCGACGTATCTAGCGAGAAATTTGTCCGCAAATACGGAAAGTATAAGCGTAACTGCTCTACCGTACATCGTTAATTCCCTCGTGGGGATCGGTAAATATATTTTCACCATTTATCAATGTTTTTTTTATTTTTTTTATTTTATTTTTTTAATTATTAGATGAAGTAAAAAGTTCTGAGCGTTTCGACGCTTTGTTTCGACGATGAAATTGAACATAGGATTATCCGATTTATATCAAATATGCGCCCTTTTGTTGGATAACTTTTAGTCCATTTTGAAGGCCATTTCATGAATTCCGCGATTGAAGAAGTCCTCTCGTCCCTATTGGTAAAAAAAAAAAAACAAAAACATGACCAGCTCATTTTCACAAGCCTCTATTGAGAGGCCAGTTTTTTACGATGAAGAAAATTTTGCAAATGCTTGGAAAAGGTGATTGATCGCTTGGCGGCAGGTACCGGACTATAAGGCGGGGGGGGGGTGCGATAGGAAACCTTCCATCCGAGCTCTCGGAGCTTCCGGCCGCGTCGTTAAGGCAGTAGTCTGCTTTAGGAGCCGAAAAAAAAGCGTTTTTTCAACAATTTTCTTTGAAAGGGAAGGAAATGATTGCGGTAAACGAAATTTTGAGACGATAGTATATTATATTCAAGCTTTAAAAAACAATTTTTATTATTACAAATTATTGAAATTTGCCAAAGTTGTAACGATTTTTCTGGGGCGCCTGGAGTGTGCACTCGTAAATCGGTGGCGGTGATGGAGGTCGTGCGATGCATCTGAAACAGTGGAACCAAATTTTTTTTTAGTTTTTATAAGTTCCTTTTCTATATGAACTAAAAAAAATACCGAAGAAATGACGAAATTCCAAATTTTTTCGAAGTTTGAAAAAAAAATTCACTTTTTTTGAAGAAAAAAAATTCACTTTAAGTTGCAAAACAAGTAATTTAAATAGTACTTTTGTCCAACTTTTTTAGTTCAAATAGAAGATAATTCAATACTGAAGCTAGATCACTTTGGTTTTTTTTTCGATCGGACATATATTGTTTTTACTATCGCCGGCACCGTTTTCCAAAACTTGTGAAAATGAAAACTCGAGAAAACGGGCTGTAAAGTTCTGCCCGAGCATTCGCACCTGCTCGACGCTCGGCCACTAAAACTGATCTAGCTTCGAAAATATGTCGAATTGGCCTCTAAAATTTTGAACACATATTCTTGGATAGTCTTGGAATAGATTTAAGACAAAAACGAAAAATCGATTTTTTGAAGCCTGTAAAGCAGACTACTGCCTTAATTCGGCGAAAAAGAGGCATGTTTTTGAGATTTTTTTTTTTTTTTTTTTTTTTTTTTTTGGCGCAACGGACAGTGTTCGTTTGTTGAAAAATTTACATATAATAAAAAGTAACATTTGAACAATATTCTCCTAAATTTGCATTGCAAAATATTTGAAAATTGATGCGAGTGAAAATTAAATCCCGGAGGCGCCTCGAAAAAAAAAGTTGGTTCGCGGTGTGTGCGCCATAACTCGCAAACAGAATCATCGGAAACAAAAAAAAATCAAAATGCATTTGTTAAAGGAGATGTTTCTCGAGGTAATGACGGGAGGATTTTTTTGTTTTTTTTTTCGATTTTTCGTAGCACTTGGGAGCCAAAAATCCGATTTTCGCTAAAAAAAAAAATCGGCTAATTTGTTGTTGAAAAATTAGTAATTATTAAAAAAAAAACAAAAAAACAAAAAAAAAGCTCTCGACAATACCCGGTGAATTGTGTGAAGAAGTTCTGTGTAAAATTTCAAAGCGATTGGTCCAGTAGATTTTGAGTTTGTTTGGGTTTGTTTGGGTTTGTTTGGGTTTGTTTGGGTTTGGGTATCGTGCACACGGACTTCAAATATGACAAGTCTCAGAAAAACGGTTTGAAAAACGCAGAAGAGTTTGGTCGCTTGGCGCTCATTGCACATAAGTTTGAGAACACTTCTCGATTGCATAAAAGTCTGAGAAAATTCATGCATATCAAATGCTCCGCCTGCTCCGCCTGCTCCGCCTTGATCGTAACTCTACTGAAGAATGTATCGAATTTTCTCTTTTTTTTTATTTCTTTTTTTTAAATTTTATTTTATTTTTTTATACCTCCATTTTATGGCTCGCTGAAGACATCCAGCCGGAAAACGCTCAGAACTTTTTACTTCGCCCAATATTTCGATATTAGAAGAAGAATAAAAATTAAATCATTTTTTTTGCTAAAACATCTGTTTTTTTTTATTTTTTTTAATTTTTTAATTTTTTTTATAGTTGCCGGTCACAGCGCCGACAATCTCATACAAAAAAGATGGTCCGTACTGTCGGTGAGACGATTGATGACCAATATCGGACTAATTGGACCAGGCGCATTTCTATTGGCTTTCAACGCCGTCGACAATTTCGTCGCGGCAGTCATGTACGTAAAATTTTATTCGCGAAAACTTTCATCGTATTGCACTCTTCGCTAAAACCTAGCTACTCTTCTCTTTTCTTGGGGGGGGGTATTTTTTTTTTCAGCTTGCCGATTTGCCTTTTTAAATTGAAGTAGATTTTTTTTTTTTAGTTAACAAATAGGCTTAAAAATCTTTCCAGAGACCTAAAATCACCATAAAACCGGCTTAAACATAATATAAAGCTGTTCCAAGGCACAGAAATCTACACGGATACGTAAAATCCCCTTAAAATCCGTTTTAAACAGACCTTAAATCCGTTTTAACTCTCAAAATGCTCCACAGCGTAATACTCGTTTACAATAATTCATCTTAAAAATGATTTAAACCTGTTGTAAGGTTCAGAAATTTTCTTGAGGTTCTTTTTTTTTCTTTTTTTTTCATTTTTTTTCATTTTATCTCGTTTATTGGAACTTCGAAATGAGAGTCTGCTTTTTTTTTTTTTTTTTAGTTTCGTGTCGATATCGATGGGCCTGTGCGCTTGCAACTCGGCGGGACATCTCAGCAATCACGCGGAGGTTGCGCCCAATCACGCGGGAATTACCTTCGCAATATCTAATACGATCGTGAGTATTGGAAAAAAAAAATTAAAATTGGAATAAAATTAGTATTTTTATTAAAATTAGAATTTTTATTAAAATTAGAATTTTAATAAAATTAGAATTTTTATGAAAATTGGAATTTAAATAAAATTATAATTTAAATAAAATTATAATTTAAATAAAATTATAATTTTAATAAAAATAAGAATTTAAATAAAATCAGAATTTTAATAAAATTGGAATTTTTATTAAAATTGGAATTTAAATAAAATTAGAATTTTTATTAAAATTAGAATTCTAATTAAAATAAGAATTTAAATAAAATTAGAATTTTAATAAAATTGGAATCTTAATAAAATTAGAATTTTAATAAAATTGGAATTTTAATAAAATTAGAATTTTAATAAAATTAGAATTTTAATAAAATTGGAATTTAAATAAAATTAGAATTTTAATAAAATTAGAATTTTAACAAAATTAGAATTTTAATTAAAATAAGAATTTAAATAAAATGAGAATTTTAATAAAATTGGAGATTTAATTAAAATTGGAATTTAAATAAAATTATAATTTTAATAAAATTAGAATTTTAATTAAAATAAGAATTTTCATAAAATTAGAATTTTAATAAAATTAGAATTTTAATGAAATTAGAATTTTAATAAAATTGGAATTTAAATAAAATTAGAATTTTAATAAAATTAGAATTTTAATTAAAATAAGAATTCAAATAAAATCAGAATTTCAATAAAATTGGAATTTAAATAAAATTATAATTTTAATAAAATTAGAATTTTAATGAAATTAGAATTTTAATAAAATTAGAATTTTAATGAAATTAGAATTTTAATAAAACTAGAATTTTAATAAAATTAGAATTTTAATAAAATTGGAATTGTAATAAAATTGCAATTTTAATAAAATTAGAATTTTAATAAAATTGGAATTGTAATAAAATTAGAATTTTTATAAAATTAGAATTTTAATAAAATTAGAATTTTAATTTAACATTTTTGTTTTTTAATTGAAACAAAAATATCTTTTTTAAAAAATAAAAAAAATATAAAAATGCGATATCGAGCGAATGAAAATGTTCCAGGCGACGATACCAGGAATACTCAGCGGTCCGTTGACCGCCGAACTCGTGACTGCCTCGCACGGCCGTTGGATGCCCGTTTTCGTATTGGCCGCTGCTATCAATTTCACCGGTGCCATTATTTATCAGAGCCACAGCTCGGCACTTCCGGTATTATGATCCCTGCTGTCACGTGACCTCCTCGTCGAGGCTTAGCCCCGAGAAGATTCTCGCCTCGAGAATCCAATTCGTCGCGGCAACAACGAGAACACTCGAGAGCGGCGGATCCTTCGATCGTTTCGCGGTGCCGGAAAAAAAAAAAACAAAAAAAAAAACAAGACTTTACCGTGCGAGAATCGTGGCGTCAATTTTTGTTTTTTTTTTTCCATTCGCAGCTACAATTTTTTTTTTTTTTCGTGCCAAATACATTCAATTATTTTTGCGACGCGGTATCCACGAGTTATCCTTTTTTTTTTTCTCGAATTTCTCAATATTCGAACTGAAGCCAAAATCGTGATTAATTTTCTCAAAATTCTCTCAATTTTGCCTTTTTTTTTTGCCTTTTTATTTTATTTATTAATTTTTTTTAAAATGAAATTTCCATTTTTTTTTCATTGCGTTGCAATTTTCTTTCGAAAAAAAAAAAAAAAAAAAAACAAAGCTTCGTTACGGAGAGGACTGATTGCACATATCGATCTCAATTTTAACGCGCGAAATTTGACGGAAGAATGCTTTTGATGAAGAAAAGAAAGGAAATGAGAAAAAAAAAAAACAAAAACAGAGAGCACAGGGAAATAACGATCTCGATGTATATCGCGATGTAGAAAAAAAAAAAACAATCTCATTTGACTTCTGTTACCAACAAATTGTACATTGTATAAAAGATCGTCGTGTAAATAATAAAAGTAATATTTTAATTTTTGTGCAATTAAAAGAAAAGAAAAAAAAACAAAGAATTGGAATGGGCGCTAAAGAAAATGGGAAAATTGATATTTAATCGATTAAATAACGATTAATTCTGTGAATCGATCAAATATCGATTAAATCAATAAATCGATTAAATATCAATGAAATCTATAAATCGATTAAATATCGATTGAATCGATAAATCGATTAAATATCAATTAAATCTATAAATCGATTAAATATCGATTGAATCTATAAATCGATGGAATATCGATTAAATCTATAAATCGTTTAAATCGATTAGAACTATAAATCTATTAAATATCGATTGAATCTATAAATCGTTCGTATATCGATTGAATCGATAAATCGATAAATCGATTAAATCTATAAATCGATTAAATATCGATTGAATCGATAAATCGATCGGCTATCGATTGAATCGATAAATCGATAAATCGATCAAATCTATAAATCGATTAAATATCGATTGAATCTATAAATCGATCGGATATCGATTGAATCGATAAATCGATAAATCGATTAAATCTATAAATCGATTAAATACCGATTAAATCTATAAATCGATAAATCGATCAAATCTATAAATCGATTAAATATCGATTAAATCTATAAATCGATCGGATATCGATTGAATCAATAAATCGATTAAAATATCGATTGAATCAATAAATCGATTAAAATATCGATTAAATCTATAAATCGATTAAATATCGGTTAAATCTATAAATCGATTAAATATCGGTTAAATCGATAAATCAATTAAATATCGATTAAATCGATAAATCGATAAAATATCGATTAAGTCGATAAATCGATCGGATATATCGATTGAATCGATAAATCGATAAAATCTATGAATCGATCTTCGGCCTGTTACGCCTGTCTAGTCCCCTCGAGGGAGGTTAGAGGACAAGTGGGAAAGGACAAAAAAACGAGGGTGGAGTTGTAATGAGAAATGAAACATTTGATTTTTGGACAAAAATCACTTTTTTCTTCATCGATACTCGCTAATTATTAAAAATAATTTTTAGGTTAGGTACAATATTGCTATCGGATAAAAAACGCTTATAAATTTGACTCTACAATTTTTGTCGCGCGATACATTCCTCGTTTTTTTTTTTTTTTTTTAATATATTTTTTCAAATATATTTCTACAAGGGACAAAGATTCGGTTCGCTGCGAAGGAAATGCGATTTTAATATTCGCGACTGGAAGTGTCTCGGTATTTGTTCCCGGGACTTTTCGAGAGCCATTTTCAAAAACGTATCCGCCTCGTCAAAGCCTTCACTTCCGGTCCCGATATCTTTCATTTTTTTCTCGTCCACTACCGTCCGGCAATTCCTCCGTTCGGCGTTTCTCTCGAAACCGGAAATAACGCTCGAAGCTTCGATTCCAGTTGCGCGCGCAACTACCGGAATATCGGCGTACACGTCGTACGAAAGCGGACGTTCGATATTCAAGGTAGCCAAAATTTCGTCTACTCGAATACTCGATGGTTCGGGCACTTCCGGTTCGCGATTTTTCCGTTCCTCTCTCGCGTCATATTTCTCGAGATATACCGCGAAATCGTTAACGGCCGATATTTGAGGGCCATTTTTTCCATACGTCACGTAAGAATTTGACGTCTTCTTCGTCGAATCAACTTCCGCATCGTGAAGAAATATTTTTTTCCTCATTTCTTCTTCTTCTTCTTCTTCTTCTTCTTCTTCTTCGTCGAAGCAAAATTTTCCGCGAGCTCGCAACGTCGAAGATTTCAAACTCGTGACCGTTACTTTTTTTTCCCGCCTTAAACGACGCTGCTCGTCCTTCGTAATCGCGTCAGCGCCGCTCTTGGCGCCGTTGCAACGCGAAGAAAAGAATTTTTCCTTCATTCTCGCGAGCTCGTACTCGACAACGGGACAACGCGAATTCACCAAATGAACGTTTTTACTTCCGTCGTAGCGCGGAAGTTGTAATCTGTTGGATGAAAAAAGGCAATGCGAAAAGAAAAGAGGCAAACGCAAGGAAAAAGGCAAAACCGATACAATCCCGAAAGCCAAAGAAACCGTAACAAACAAACCCAAACAAACTCAAATCTGTTCTAAGGCTCAGAAATCTTTCCAGACTGCTAAAGTCCTTCTAAAACCGGCTTAAACATGATTTAAACCCGTTGTAAGGCTTAGAAATCTTCCCAGACTCCCAAAATCCTCTTAAAACCGGCTTAAACATGATTTAAACCCGTTGTAAGGCTTAGAAATCTTCCCAGACTCCCAAAATCCTCTTAAAACCGGCTTAAACATGATTTAAACCCGTTGTAAGGCTTAGAAATCTTCCCAGACTCGTAAAATTCTCTTAAAACCGTCTTAAACACGATTTAAACCTGTTGTAAGGCTTAGAAATCTTCCCAGACTCCCAAAATTCTCTTTAAACCGACTTAAACATGATTTAAACCCGTTGTAAGGCTTAGAAATCTTCCCAGACTCGTAAAATTCTCTTAAAACCGTCTTAAACATGATTTAAACCCGTTGTAAGGCTTAGAAATCTTCCCAGACTCGTAAAATTCTCTTAAAACCGTCTTAAACATGATTTAAACCTGTTGTAAGGCTTAGAAATCTTCCCAGACTCGTAAAATTCTCTTAAAACCGTCTTAAACATGATTTAAACCCGTTGTAAGGCTTAGAAATCTTCCCAGACTCGTAAAATTCTCTTAAAACCGTCTTAAACATGATTTAAATCTGTTGTAAGGCTTAGAAATGTTCCCAGACTCATAAAATTCTCTTAAAACCGGCTTAAACATGATTTAAACCTGTTCTAAGACTCGGAATCCCCCCCCCCCCAGACACCTAAAATCCCTTTAAAACCGGCTTAAACAGAACTTAAACCTATTTTCGCGCACAGAAATCTTTCCGGACACCTAAAATCCCCTTAAAACGGGCTCAAACAGAACTTAAGCCTGTTTTAACGCTTAGAATTCCCGCCAGGCAACTAAAATCTTCTTAAAATCAGCTTGAACATGATTTAAACCTGTTTTTAAGGCTACACGTTCAATAAAATATGCATTCAACGCATCCGCGCGCGATTTAAAAATGATATTTTATAATGTCATTTTTAAATCGCGCGCGGATGCGTTGAATATGATATTATTATATGATATTATTATCATATTACAATGAATTTCACGAATCTTTTCTTACTCTCCATCACTATTGATTTGTTCCAGCGCCTCGTGCAATTTTCTCGCTCGAGAATTCACGTTTTTTCTGCTGTACCAATTTTTAGCCTCCTTCAGCTGCCGCCATTTTGTCTTCGTCGCGCCGACATTTTGATCGTCAAGAATTTTCGTGCCCTCTCGTATCTGCGGCAATGTTCCCGTCGACGAATAATACTCGAGATTCACGATTCTCGCGTTGTTATTCGTCGACGAATCGATCGCCCGTAATTTTGGCAAACCTTGGGGAATTCTTCCCTTGGTTAAATTTTGTCGCGGTAATTTTCGCGTTGTCGGTAATTTATCGGGAGGCGAATGCTCCTCGGGAGAAAATTCAAAGACAATGTTCTTCGTTGCCGACACTCTCTTCGGCAACTTTCGCATGTTGTTTCTAGGAACTTTTTTCTCTACCTGATAAAAGCGGACAAGAAAAAAAAATTAATCACTTCGCTGGTTGATTTATAAAAAAAAAAAAAAAAAAAACATATAAATCGATAAATATCTATAAATTTATCAAATATCGACTAAATTTATCGATCAAATTTATAAATCGATCAAATCTATAAATCGCTTCCATATCGATCAAATCTTTAGATCGATTAAATATCGATTAAATCGATAAATCGATTGAATATCGATTGAATCTATAAATCGATTAAATCTCGATTACATCTACAAATCAATTAAATATCGATTAAATCTATAAATCGATAAAATATCGATTAAACCGATAAATCGATAAAATATCGATTAAACCCATAAATCGATTAAATCTATAAATCGATAAAATATCGACTGAACCTATAAATCGATTAAATATCGATTGAACCTATAAATCGATTAAATATCGATTAATTCGATAAATCCATTAAATCGATAAATCGATTAAATATCGATTAATTCGATAAAACCATTAAATCGATAAATCGATTAAATATCGATTAATTCGATAAATCGATTATATCGTTAAATCGATTAAATATCGATGAAATATCGATCATACCTACAAGTTGATTAAATATCGTTAAAAAAAAATGCTCACTCGCTATTCGTACGAACTACCAAGACAATTTCATTTTACCAACCAATTCACACACTCCATTTTTAGCCAATGTCTGGAAGTTTACCTTGAAGTCGTCGCCTTTTATTTCCGCATGCATGCGTTCGAGTCTGACGAGCCTGGCTCTGTCGGTAAATCGAAAAGTCACGAGATTCACGTTTTTTTTTTGTTGTTGTTGGTAATTATATATTTATTTTTTCAAAATTTTCCCTCCCACGTACCACATCGAAAAAAAAAAAAAAAAAAAACGAATCAAGTGTACCAACTTGTTGTACGCGCTCGCCGCGATGTAATCTTCGATGACTTTTTCAGGATCGGCGGAATGTTGAAAATGAAATAAAACTTTGGCACTTTTCCTCACGAAGGATGAACCTTTGGTCTCGTCGATGCTTCTCTCCGGGATCTTCGTGAGCGACGTTTTTCCGAGGAAATACGCAAGGCAGTCCAACCTCTCGGATTCGGTCTCCACGCTCGCGCGATACCGCGACGTTGCTCAGAGAGTTCGATAACCCCAAAAAAAATAAAAAAATAAAATAAAACAAAAAAAAACGAAAAAGAAATCTTTGAATTCGAAAAAAAAAAAAAAAAAACGAAAACCAACGTATCCGTCAATACGATTATTCCTGTCACGATAATTACTTCGTGCGTAAAATATATCGCGTTACATATAGGCGAATTAAAAGAAAAAAACCGTTGACGCGTGAAGTTCGCCCGGTCACGTGACTCGACCGTTTGTTTTATTTTTATTCAATTCAAAATATGGCCGTTGAGTTGGGGCGCGCACGCGCGCTGCTCGTTTCGAATTTTAGACGGAATAATAATAATAATAATAAAAAAAAAAAATGAATAAATAAAATAAATACGATAAAAATGAATAAAATATAAAATAAATACAAGAAAAATGATTAAATTAAAAAAGTTAAAATTAACCTTGTAAAAAAATCTGTAAAAATTTGACCACGCTTATTCGTCGTTCCTCATTCACCGTAAAAAAATTTCACATTTTTACCAACATTTTTTTACCGAGTTATCGCGATACTTCTCACGATTGCCGCGTTCAAATTTTCGCGCCACTGAGCCGTGGCGCCTCCAGCGGCCAACCGACGTAACTATCACATTCAAATTTAATTCGTTGGATCTTTTTGTTTTCCAAGCTTCGCTGGGAAAAAAAAAAAAAAAAAAAAAAAACAAACACATTTCAAAAGTAATCGGATAATGTTTCGATGAATTTTTGATAATTCGGGAAATTGGTCGATTTCTTCGACATTGAAAGGCGTTTATCAGTCTCATTTATTCGTAACTAATTCGACAGATCAAAATATATTTGTGTTACACAGATCGTTGACCGTTATCGATGAACGAGACAAAAACATGATATCACGGATTTATATATATATATATATAAATAAATAATATATTACAATAAAACAAATCTATGATAAAGCAGAAATCCGTTCGAGACCAGCTCGACAATTTTGCCTTCGTCTATTTTCGACGACGCCGATTTACGCGTTGGTTTTCTTTCTTTGGGTTTGTTTTGCCTTCGTCACATTAAAGAGCAGAATTACGTGTTGGTTTTTTTTTTTTTGTTTCGGTTTGTCGAGGGTTTAGTTGGGTTTGCCTAGGGATTTTGGTTTGGGTTGGTCTAGGGTTTTGTTGTCGAAGGTCTCCAGTTTGTTGTTTGGGTTTGTCTAGGGTTTTTTTTGTCGAGGATATCTAGTTCATTGTTTGGGTTTGTCCAGGGTTTTTTTTTTGTCGAGGATCTCTAGTTCATTGTTTGGGTTTGTCTAGGGGTTTTTTTTTGTCGAGGATCTCTAGTTCATTGTTTGGGTTTGTCTAGGGGTTTTTTTTTCGACGAAGATCTCTGGTTCATTGTTTGGGTTTGTCTAGGGGTTTTTTTTTCGACGAAGATCTCTGGTTCATTGTTTGGGTTTGTCTAGGGTTTGTTTGGGTTTGTCTAGGGTTTGTTTGGGTTTGTCTAGGGTTTTTTTTGTCGAAGATCTCTAGTTCATTGTTTGGATTTGTCTAGGGTTTGTTTGGGTTTGTCTAGGGTTTGTTTGGGCTTGTCTAGGGTTTGTTTGGGTTTGTCTAGGGTTTTTGTCGAAGTTGTCTAGTTCATTGTTTGGGTTTGTCTAGGGGTTTTTTTTCGTCGAAGATTTCCAGTTCATTGTTTGGGTTTGTCTAGGGTTTTTGTCGAAGTTGTCTAGTTCATTGTTTGGGTTTGTCTAGAGTTTTTGTCGAAGTTGTCTAGTTCATTGTTTGGGTTTGTCTAGGGATTTTTTTTTGTCGAAGATCTCTAGTTCATTGTTTGGGTTTGTCTAGGGGTTTTTTTGTTGTCGAAGATCTCTGCTTCATTGTTCGGGTTTGTCCAGGGTTTGCTTGGGGTTTGTCTAGGGTTTTTGTCGAAGTTGTCTAGTTCAGGGTTTGGGTTTGGCTAGGATTTTTTGTTTGGGTTTGTGGCTAGGGTTTTTTTTTCTCGAGGATCTCTGGTTCATTGTTTGGGTTTGTCTAGGGGTTTTTTTTTTGTCGAAGATCTCTAGTTCATTGTTTGGGTTTGTCTAGGGGTTTTTGTCGAATTTGTCTAGTTCAGGATTTGGGCTTGGCTAGGAATTTTTTATTCGGTTTGGCTAGGATTTTTCTTTGGGTTTGTCTAGTTTTTGCAACTTATCTTACAACGACGGAAACTCCGTCGCAAGCGATGTAACGACGAAAGAAAAAAGAATTAAAAAAAAGAAAAAAAAAAGAAAATAACCTCGCCTGTGCGTTTCTTGCATTTTTGCGCAATTTTTTTTTTTTTTTTCAACTTCGTGCGTTCCTTTTTTCTTCTTTTATTCCTTCTTTTTCCTTCCTTTTTTCTTCTTATTAACAAAAAAAACCGTTATGGGTTACCGACCGTCGATAACCGTTTTTTTTTCTTCTTACCGACCGTCGGTAACCATTTTTTCTTACCGACGGAGCTGACAATTTAACCCTTTTTTCAAAGGAGTAATTCATTTTTTTTTAACGAAATTTACCGTCAGTAAAAACTGAAAAAAAAACAACTGCATCAAAATTTTGAATTTTTTTTTTAACGGATTTTTCGAAAGTGCCAAACTTCAAGGAACGCTCTCGATCATTTTTCGTTCTCGTTCTTCGATACGGGAAAATTTTGCGATCCTATATATTTATATATATATATATATATTCTAACCTAAAAGTCGTATTTTTTTTTTTGTTCGTTAATGAATTTTTCAACATGTCCGCAATTTCTTTGTGTCTCGTTTCGACATTGTTTTTTTTCTTTTTTCTTAAATTAACGGCTTCGAGGCCTCGTTGGATAAAACGACACGTTTGGTGATTCTCGGTGTTGCGGTTTGATAAAGAAACGATCTATCGTCGTCGGCCAATAGCCTCGACTTTGACGATGGGACGATCGTAGAGTCGCCACTTCCGGTTTTCTTGGCGTTGCTCGCCGTAGTCTCGTCGTCGTTGCTGTCGTCGCTAATGGCCGCCCTCGTCGCTGGCCTCGTCCTCGTCGTCGTCGTCGTCAAACACTCGTGTATGAACGTACAAACCGTGTTTACGTATACGTCACGATACATCGCGTAGTGTTTAACGTGTGGCGAATCCGTGAACAAAACTAGCTGCACACGTACGCCCCTCTCCGCGCGTCGACTCGCAAATTTTTCAACGTCCTGTTTCGTGTGTGAAAAAAAAAAATGAAAAGACGAAAACGACATCTGTTGGTGAAATCGCTTGGAAGTGCGATTTTGAGGTTAGAATGAAAGTCGAAGAAGGAAAAGCCGAGAGATTTGAATGTGAACGGTGAAACGCGCCAACTCCGTGCGTTCCTCGTGATTGGTCGGATCTTTCGAGAATGCAAAATGGTTCTGACGAGAGATCTCAAAATGGCGGCGCTAGTCTCTGGACGCGGCTAAGCCACGAGTGTGATGGAAGTTTTTGTGTTTTTTTTTTTTTTTTCTTATCCAAATTTGATATCGAATTTCCAAATTTGATATCGTATTTTCGAAAATTCAAAACGGCGGATCCAATATGGCGGACGAAAAGTGCAAAAAAGCAGTTTCATCAAAGCGGACGTTGGTACTCGGGGGGTTTTTGGGCTCGCTGAATCCAAATTTGATATCGAATTTTTGAAAATTCAAAATGGCGGATCCAATATGGCGGACGAAAAATGCAAAAATTTGTCTTGTGCAAGTGCAAGTTCGTACTCGGGGGTTTTTGGGCTCGCTGAATCCAAATTTGATATCGAATTTTCGAAAATTCAAAATGGCGGATCCAATATGGCGGACGAAAAGTGCAAAAAAGCAGTTTCATCAAAGCGGACGTTGGTACTCGGGGGGGTTTTTGGGCTCGCTGAATCCAAATTTGATATCGAATTTTTGAAAATTCAAAATGGCGGATCCAATATGGCGGACGAAAAATGCAAAAATTTGTCTTGTGCAAGTGGAAGTTCGTACTCGGGGGTTTTTGGGGTCGCTGAATCCAAATTTGATATCGAATTTTCGGAAATTCAAAATGGCGGATCCAATATGGCGGACGAAAAGTGCAAAAAAGCAGTTTCATCAAAGCGGACGTTGGTACTCGGGGGGGTTTTGGGCTCGCTGAATCCAAATTTGATATCGAATTTTCGGAAATTCAAAATGGCGGATCCAATATGGCGGACGAAAAGTGCAAAAAAAGCAGTTTCATCAAAGCGGACGTTGGTACTCGGGGGGGTTTTGGGCTCGCTGAATCCAAATTTGATATCGAATTTTCGAAAATTCAAAATGGCGGATCCAATATGGCGGACGAAAAATGCAAAAATTTGTCTTGTGCAAGTGGAAGTTCGTACTCGGGGGTTTTTGGGCTCGTTGAATCCAAATTTGATATCGAATTTTCGGAAATTCAAAATGGCGGATCCAATATGGCGGATCAAAAAGTGCAAAAAAAGCAGTTTCATCAAAGCGGACGTTGGTACTCGGGGGGGTTTTGGGCTCGCTGAATCCAAATTTGATATCGAATTTTCGAAAATTCAAAATGGCGGATCAAAAAATGCAAAAAAGCAGTTTCATCAAAGCGGACGTTGGTACTCGGGGGTTTTTGGGCTCGCTGAATACAAATTTGATATCGAATTTTGGAAATTCAAAATGGCGGTTCTCCTCTCGCCGTCTGGCATGAAAACGGTAGGCAAAGTATGAGAGTGAGAGAGAGAGAAAAAAAAAATTACCATTGCAGGTATCAACGTATCAGCATTCGAGTAGAGAAATAGTTGGGGCCAGGAATAAACTTCCTCGGCCAGCGCGATGGGGTTCGTCTGTATGGGATATTCTTTGCCCCATGCTCGAGCGATTATCTGACAAAAGTAACGCTCATTAGACATTTTTTTATTCACAAATGTGGCACAGTTTTCCCAAATTTCACCAATAGGTGTTTTGTTTTTCCCCCTAGATTTCACCAATAGACGTTTTCCCCTAGATTTCACCAATAGACGTTTTCCCCTAGATTTCACCAATAGACGTTTTCCCCCAGATTTCACCATTACGTGTTTTCCCCCTAGATTTCACCAAAACGTGTTTTTTCCCCTAGATTTCACCAATAGGTGGGGGGGGGGGGGGGACAAAAAATCACCAAAGACGTACCTCGTAGAGCCACAACATCGAGAGGAAGACGGTAATGAAGAAGGACATTGGAATATTGGACATCGGATGTCCGCCCAAAATGGCGCTAACTGCCTTGAAGAGTGTCGTCACTCGTCTCTCGCCGGGGGCGCTGTCGAAAATTACCCCCTTAACCTGCAATCGCGTAATTACGAATAATCTCTCATATCTTCGGACCATTTGACATTGCTCTCTTACGATTTACATTTTTTTTTTTTTTTTAATTTCACGCTACTCCAGCGGCTACGTTCGCAGAGTACAACATTAAAAAGTCTCGCGTGAAGTAGCGCGCGAACGAGCAATTCGATATTTCGATAATTTCAAACGTTGTTTCGTAGAAAAAAAAAAGAGTCGTTTAACTTTGCCGAATTAACATTCGATTTCTACAATTTCAAGCCCGAATCAAGCCAGACTTGCGTTTTTTTTTGTAATTTCATTCTTTTTTAAATGATTTTTTGTAATAAAGAATTTTTATTACATTTTTTCACAATGGACTTTTAAAAGATTTTGAATCTTTTTTATTAAAAAAAAAAAACATGAGATTCAAAGGTTTTGAAACCATTGAAAAGAAAAAGGTTTTTTTTTTTAACGAAATTTTATTTTTGAAGAAAGCGAACAAAACCATTTTTTGTCGGGCCGGTTTTATACGGCAAGATTCATTGTAATGTCCCACCTTGATTGGCGTGCCAGCCTCTTGCATCGCGATGCTCACGTGCTGATAAAGAAAAGCACCCCCGTTGCTGAATACGTGGAAGAATATTGGATGCTCGTTGAGGCTACGATCGGCGATCACTTGAACGAGACGCTTACCAATGTTCGGCATCCGGTCCCATCGACGGAAGAGACACTCGACCGGCGCCGTATAACGCAGCGTTATGCAGCTGATGCGGACATTTTACGAAACAATTGCTTCAGCGAAAAGACGATAAGTGCGGTTTTTTTTTTTTTTCATAATAATAAATTGTTGATCGCCATAGTTTTAAATAATGGCAGGGTCGATCTGATTTCAAGGTCAGCTTTACTTTGAATGGGGTTTGTCTAAGGTATTTTGTTTGGGTCTGTCTATGGTATTTTGTTTGGGTTTGTCTAGGGTACTTTGTTTGGGTTTGTCTGGGGTATTTTGTTTGGGTTTGTCTAGGGTACTTTGTTTGGGTTTGTCTAGGGTATTTTGTTTGGGTTTGTCTGGGGTGTTTTGTTTGGCTTTGCCTAGGGTACTTTGTTTGGGTTTGCCTAGGGTATTTTGTTTGGGTTTGTCTAGGGTATTTTGTTTGGGTTTGTCTCGGCTATTTTGTTTGGGGTTGTCTAAGGTATTTTGTTTGGGTTTGTCTAGGGTACTTTGTTTGGGTTTGTCTGGGGTATTTTGTTTGGGTTTGTCTAGGGTACTTTGTTTGGGTTTGTTTGGGTTTGTCTAGGGTATTTTGTTTGGGTTTGTCTAGGGTATTTTGTTTGGGTCTGTCTAGGGTATTTTGTTTGGGTTTGTCTAGGGTATTTTGTTTGGGTTTGTCTGGGGTGTTTTGTTTGGGTTTGTTTGGGTTTGTCTATGGTATTTTTGTTTGGGTTTGTCTAGGGTATTTTGTTTGGGTTTGTCTATGGTATTTTGTTTGGGTTTGTCTAGGGTATTTTGTTTGGGTTTGTTTGGGTTTGTCTATGGTATTTTTGTTTGGGTTTGTCTAGGGTATTTTGTTTGGGTTTGTCTATGGTATTTTGTTTGGGTTTGTCTAGGGTATTTTGTTTGGGTTTGTTTGGGTTTGTCTATGGTATTTTGTTTGGGTTTGTCTACGGTATTTTATTTGGGTTTGTCTCGGGTATTTTGTTTGGGTTTGTCTCGGCTATTTTGTTTGGGTTTGCCTAGGGTATTTTGTTTGATGTCTAGGGTTTTTTGTTTTTGGTTTTGGCAATTCGTTGGGAAGACGCGTTAATTTGGCAAGTGGATTTGCTTTTGTGTTCGCAAGTGTGAAGTTGGCTACGAAGTAAAAAAAAAACCGTTGACACTGAATGCCCGAGCGCCCTCTACGTGGAAGAATCGGCATCGCGGACGCGTGTGCGCGCGCACGCGCGCGGAGTAAAAAAAAATATGGACTCAAAAGGAAACCAACGATTTTTTCTTCTTCTTCTTCTTCTTCTTCTCGAACTGGCGCGTCCGGTAAAATCTTGCCAAAGAAGAAGAAGAAGAAAAAAAAAACAAATTGACGATCAACCTCACCTCTTCTCCTCGTAAATGGCGCTGTACTTGGCAAGATATTTGTCCTGACAGCCGGCCCATCCGAGCAAAACGACGACCGGTCGTTTGTCGTCTTCGTAAACGAAGACAAATTCCTCGCGTTGATCCTGCCTGGTAGCAAGGCTAGCGGCCGTCTCGTCCACGTTGTTGGCGCTTTCGTTCACCAGAGGGGCGGCGGATGTCGTCCCGGCGACCGGAAACGACGGAAATATGATGTAGTAGTCGAGTTCCTCTTGATCCGCCATTTTTGTTTTCTTTTTTTTCTTTTCTTTCTTTTATTTTTTTTTCCTTTCTTCTTCTTGCCGGCGCAAAAAAGCGCGGTCACCCAAACGTTTGGTTACGGCGAAATTACGAGGATGGGCAAAAAATAACCGTAAAAAAAAAAGGAATGACAAAAGTGCGAATGAAGGATGACGATGAATGTGAACGCGAACTAAACCCTCTCGGTTGTGTTTCCTTCTACGCCTCTCTACACATCAAAACCTCGGGGTTGATGCGAAGCTGCGACGGTTTTACGGAGCTTGCGCGGCACCGGGCACTCGCCGCATTCATCGTTATTCCTCCCCCCCCCCCCCCCGCCCCCGCCACCCAGCGCCAACCTCTGCCGCGCGCCGCCATTTGGTCCGCAACGCGTTTTATATATCGTGGTCCTTTTGTTTGTTTTTTTTTTGTTGCCTGGACTAACCTCGCGATCGATAGCCGCAAGCGCGCGCGCGCGCGCCTCGTGAAACGCAACGCCACCAATATCGTAAACTCAATGAACAAGCTACGCGCGACATCTGCACGTGACCTTTTGGACGAGAAAGAGCCTCTCGTGATTTCTTCAACTTTCAGCCTTTTTTTATTCGCTTCGTAAAGAATCAGGTGGCAATTTTTGTTCGGAAGTTGTCCAATTGGACACCAAATGGCCGCTTGTATCATGTGTCCAACAGTTATACGTTTTTTTTTTTTTTTCTTTTTTTTTGGATGGTTGGTAACGTTCGGAGTAACCTTCCGGGCGGACATTTGCCGGCCGTTTAACGGAATCTTGGACAACTTTTTGAAAATTTGCTACTTGGAAGTTTCCAGACGCCGAAAATCTTCTTACAACGAGCTTAAACACGATTTAAACGTGTTTCAAGACTCAGAAATCTTTCCTGACCCCCTGAAATCCTCTTAAAACAGGCTTAAACATGATTTATAACTGTTTTAACGTTGAGAAATCTAACCGGACTCTTCAAATCCTCTTAAAACCGGCTTAATCAGAACTTAGAACCTGTTTTAACGCTTCAAACCTTCCCAAAATCCTTTTAAAACTGGCTCCAACAGAATTTAGACCTGTTTCGAGACTCAGAAAGCTCCCCTGACCCTTGAATCCTCGTAAAACCGGCTTAAATAGAATTTAAACCTGTTTCAAGACTCAGAAATCTTCTCTGACCCCTGAAATTCTCTTAAAACCGTCTTAAACATGATTTAAACTTGTCTTAACGTTCAGAAATCTTCCCAGGCTCCTAAAATCCCCTTAAACCCAGATTAAACATCACGTGTAATTTTCTTCATCAAAAAGAATCTCATTCTCGCTGGTGCCAAAGAGAAAAAAAGAAACATTCAAATGGCGACTGTCTGAAAAACGTTGATTTTTCCCCGATTTTTTCTGTGTTTAATTTTTTTTTTTCAATAGTAATAATCATAATTACGAAATGCCCGAGATAGGGACGATAGAGGGATACACACTGAAGCTCCATACCAAATTTCAAGTGAATCGGTTGAATAGAACTCGAGAAAAATACATTTGAAATTTTGGCAACCCCACCGCCACCGAAACCATACAAGATCCCCTCCACCAAATTGCTCGCGCCAATCACAGCGGACGGGGCGGGGCGTAGCGCTCGAGGGGGCGGGCACTAAAATTCCTTAAACGAAAAATGTAAATATCTCGAGAGCGGTAGCTCCGATCGAAAAAATGTTCAAACAAAAGTTGTAGGGTTTCGTGTAACGAATACCATGGTGACATTTTACATTTTGCCAGGGCTGGCGTGAAGGTCGAATCAAGGTTATGTTTAGTTTATTCATGGATATTCTACAGTTTTTACGGCACACGATTGCGACGAGGCCAAGGATAAGGCGAATGCGAGAGGAGAATGGTGTCGGGTTTGAAAATTGCGGCGAGTTATAGCCGGGAAACGTTGTTATCAAGGGCCACGGGATCTTCGGTCGATACTCAAACGTCTTTCAAGGCTCGTATAACGTTTTTATTTTTTATTTCGCGCGCAGCACGAGCGCTTTTTAACTGGCGCAGCAGCAGCACAAGTCAGGCGCACACGATATCGTCACGATCCACATGACTCGTTGCTCGTCCAATGTGTGCACAACGAGTACACAAACCATTTTTACGGCACACCAAAGCCCCTCGGCAACCGCGCTTCCTTATTGAACGCGAGAAACGCATCAGCTCGGCTTACGTAATCATTATTTCGCTTTTGTGTCAACGTTGTCTCTCGAGGCAAGCTATTATATATATATATATATATATATTTATATTATTGGACAATCGTCCGTTGGACAATCGTGACGCGTGTCTCCCTCCATGCGTTCGGCAAACTTCGTAAATCCTCGTGGACCGCGGCGTGAACACCCGAAGGCGATTATACACGAAGAATAGAAGATTACGATTCACTCGTGTGTGTACGGAAGCGCGCGATCGAACTCGAGCCATTAAGATCCCCCTCCTCGCCCTCCCGGTGGTGAGGGCGAGGAGGGGGCGGGGTGGGCGAGGAGGGGGCGGGATGGGCGAGGAGGGGTGGGGACCCCGCCGCGCTTGGGGAGCCGCCATCATCGTCGTCACCTCCTGCCGCCCCCCACCCCTCCCCACCCCATCAACCGCAGCCGCGCGTGAGATTACGAAGCGCCGCGACGCCCCGCCGTATTCCAGTCAGTACCAGAGCGTCCTTCGCACGTTAAGCTTATTGCGAGC
>CAWVQM010000012.1:102500-135000 GCA_963932345.1 Ophion ventricosus | reverse complement strand
ATGTTGTATAATGTTCCAGAATGTTGGCTAATGTTGTATAATGTTCTAGAATGTTCCAGAATGTTCGAGAACGTTCTAGAATCTTCCAGAATGTCCGAGAACGTTTTAGAATCTTCCAGAATGTTCGAGAACGTTCTAGAATCTTCCAGAATGTTCGAGAACGTTTTAGAATCTTCCAGAATGTTCGAGAACGTTTTAGAATCTTCCAGAATGTCCGAGAACGTTCTAGAATCTTCCAGAATGTTCGAGACCGTTTTAGAATCTTCCAGAATGTCCGAGAACGTTCTAGAATCTTCCATAATATTATAGAAACTTTCGGAACGTTCTAGAATGTTGTCGAATATTGCCGAATGTCTGATCAATGCTCTAGAATGTTTCGAGGATTTTCGAGAATGTTATATAATGCTTCGGTATGTTCTAGAATGTTGTTGCAATGTTCCAGAATGTTCGAGAATGTAAGTACAATGTTCTAGAATGCTCGAGAATGTGGTACAATGTTCCAGAATTTTCCAGAATGTTGTATAATGTTTTACAATAAAACGAATCACAAGAAACATCAATAATAAAAACCTTGATAAAATCCATTAATTTATATAATTGTAGTGTTTTTTTTTTTTTTCTTTTCTTTTCGTCGTACAATCGTAACGAGATGGGCGACGTATACGCGATCGGGGTGAAAAAAAAATTCTCTAGCACACGAGATTGGTGTCGTGAGTCCTGTAGAGAACGTCGAAAGCGCCGGTGCCAGTTTTGCAAGGTCTGCCGATCATCAAGCGACTCGAGGGTGACGTCAAATCGTCCTGTTTGCCTGCGAGCGAGAAAATAGACAATGGTCGTTGAACGATTGAAAAAAAAAAAAAAGAAAAAAAAAAAATCAGGCTAATCGTGTCGAAGGATTATTAATAACAGAATTATAATTATCAACGAATTATTAATTCGTTATAACTCAATTACAATTTTTACGAAAAAAAAAAAAACAGCGAGAACTTCAGCATCCCAATAAATAAAAAAAAAAACGTAACGGAGAGAAGATCCAAAAATTCTTTTTTTTTTCTCGCACGAAGAATTAAATAGAAATAAATAAAATAGAATAAAATGTTTGTCGCGTTACCCTGGAGGGTGGCATTTTTGAGAAAATTAAGTGAACTCTCGAAGCTCATTTGCTGAAGCGGCGAGGCCGAGTCTTCCATGCCGCGTCGACTGAGCGGCTGAAACGTTCCGTCGAACGTCATGTAATCGGCGATCAACGATAGATGCCTCGTGTCAACCGTAATACCGTACATCTTGAATACGTCCTTCACTTCCTTCAGTATAACTCTGTTTGCCGCCTCGATGCCGTACGTCTGCGACACACCGTAAATATCGTTCGAGTAGAGCCTTTGAAGATCCAGAATCTCGGCGTACTTGAACATTTCCTGAAAAATATTGGTAGTTTTTTTTTTTTTTTTTTTTAAACTTAATTTCTCCCTCTCGTTGATAAAAAGAATTTAAATTAAAAAAAAAGGCTTGAAAAGAGGAATTTAAATGAAAATATAAATAAAAAAATTGAATAATAAAATTAAATATTTAATTGAATAGGAATGAAAATATAAATTAAAAAATTGAATAATAAAATTAAATATTTAATTGAATAGGAATGAAAAATATAAATTAAAAAATTGAATAATAAAATTAAATATTTAATTGAATAGGAATGAAAATATAAATTAAAAAATTGAATAATAAAATTAAATATTTAATTGAATAGGAATGAAAAATATAAATTAAAAAATTGAATAATAAAATTAAATATTTAATTGAATAGGAATGAAAATATAAATTAAAAAATTGAATAATAAAATTAAATATTTAATTGAATAGGAATGAAAAATATAAATAAAAAATTGAATAATAAAATTAAATATTTAATTGAATAGGAATGAAAATATAAATTAAAAAATTGAATAATAAAATTAAATATTTAATTGAATAGGAATGAAAAATATAAATTAAAAAATTGAATAATAAAATTAAATATTTAATTGAATAGGAATGAAAAATATAAATTAAAAAATTGAATAATAAAATTAAATATTTAATTGAATAGGAATGAAAATATAAATTAAAAAATTGAATAATAAAATTAAATATTTAATTGAATAGGAATGAAAATATAAATTAAAAAATTGAATAATAAAATTAAATATTTAATTGAATAGGAATGAAAATATAAATTAAAAAATTGAATAATAAAATTAAATATTTAATTGAATAGGAATGAAAAATATAAATTAAAAAATTGAATAATAAAATTAAATATTTAATTGAATAGGAATGAAAAATATAAATTAAAAAATTGAATAATAAAATTAAATATTTAATTGAATAGGAATGAAAATATAAATAAAAAATTGAATAATAAAATTAAATCTTTAATTGAATAGGAATGAACATATAAATTAAAAAATTGAATAATAAAATTAAATATTTAATTGAATAGGAATGAAAATATAAATTAAAAAATTGAATAATAAAATTAAATATTTAATTGAATAGGAATGAAAATATAAATAAAAAATTGAATAATAAAATTAAATATTTAATTGAATAGGAATGAAAATATAAATAAAAAATTGAATAATAAAATTAAATATTTAATTGAATAGGAATGAAAAATATAAATAAAAAATTGAATAATAAAATTAAATATTTAATTGAATAGGAATGAAAAATTAAATAAAAAATTTACTTGATTGAATAAAAAAAAAAATTAGATAAAAAATTCAATCAAATAATAAAATTGAAAATTCACTCAAGTAATTAAATGAAAAATTAAAAATAAATAAAAAAAATTCAATTAAATGAAAAGTTCAAACGCACGATTATGTTCAATCCGTCGGTCTTGAGTATCGTTTCGCCGGTCGAATTTTTAAACGTGAAAGCTCGCTTTATCGCCGGTGTTTCCCAGAGGACGACTTTGTTCGCGACGGCCCTCAGTATCGACGGTAAATCCAGTCTCGTCATTTTCAGCGGCAACTTGACGAGGAAGACAAAAAAACAAAAGCAATATTGAGACGATTTTTTTTTTTTTTTGTCTTCCGGAGAACGTTCGTTATCCGCAGGAAGAAATAATGTTCCACAATGTTCTAGAATCTTCCGGAAGATTCGTGAATGTTCTAGAATGTTCCGGAACGTTCTAAAATCTTTCAGAAGCTTAGAGAATGTTCTGGACTGTTTGATAATGCTATGAGAATGCTCCAGAATGTTCTGGAACGTTCTAGAATGTTCGAGAATGTTGTATAATGCTCCAGAATGTTCTGGAACGTTCTAGAATGTTCGAGATTGTTGTATAATGTTTCAGAATGTTATTAGAATCTTCGAGAAGCTTCGGGAATGTTCGAGAAAGTTCCAGAATGTTGTAGAATCTTTTCGGAACGTTGGACAGGAATGTTCCAAAATTTTCCAGAAGGTTTGACAATGCTCTGGAATTCTCCAGAATGTTTGAGAATGCTCCAGAATGTTCTAAAATGTTCCAGAATGTTTGAGAATGCTCTAGAATGTTCCAAAATGTTTGAGAATGCTCCAGAATATTCTAAAATGTTCCAGAATATTTGAGAATGCTCTAGAATGTTCCAAAATGTTTCGAGAATGCTCGAGAATTTTCCAAAATACTTGCAGAATGTTCTAGAATACTTCCAGGATATTCTAGAATGTTCCGGAATACTTCAAGGGTGTTCTAAAATGTTCCGGAAATACTTTCAGGATGTTCTAGAACGTTCCAGATAACTTTCAGGATGTTCTAGAATGTTCGAGAACGTTGTATAATGTTCCGGTATGTTTGAGGATGCTCTAGAATATTCAAGAATGTCGTATAATGTTCTAGAATGTTATAGAAACGTTTCAGGTGGTTGGAGAATGTTCGAGAATGTTTGAGAATGCTCTAGAATGTTCAAGAATATTTGAGAATGTTCTAGAACGTTCCAGATTGTTGCACGATATTTCCCGAAGGTTTGAGCATTTTTCAGAATCTTTGACAATGCTGTAGAATGTTGTATAATGTTCCAAAACGTTTCCAGGATTTTCGTAAATGTTCCAGAATGTTCCAGAATGTTGTATAACGTTCCAGAACGTTTCCAGGATTTTCGTAAATGCTCCAGAATGTTCCAGAATGTTGTATAATGTTCCAGAACGTTTCCAGGATTTTCGTAAATGTTCCAGAATGTACCAGAATGTTGTATAATATTCCATAATGTTATAGAATCTTTCAGAAGGTTCGAGAATTGTTTTAGGATATATCACAATGTTCTAGAACCTTCCAGGATGTTCTAGAACCTTCCAGAATATTCTAGAACCTTCCAGAATGTTTCCAGAATATTCTAGAACCTTCCAGAATGTTCTAGAACCTTCCAGAATGTTCTAGAACCTTCCGGAATGTTCTAGAACCTTCCAAAATGTTCTAGAACCTTCCAGAATGTTCTAGAACCTTCCAGAATGTTTCCAAAATATTCTAGAACCTTCCAGAATGTTCTAGAACCTTCCAGAATGTTCTAGAACCTTCCAGAATGTTCTAGAACCTTCCAGAATCTTCTAGAACCTTTCAGAATCTTCTAGAACCTTCCAGAATATTCTAGAACCTTCCAGAATGTTCTAGAACCTTCCAAAATGTTCTAGAATGTCCGATAAGGTGTCTCGACGATCGACCCCCAATACAACTGTTATTGAGAATACAACGATTCGGTTTAGCTTCACAATTTTGGTATTCGAAGCTTCATTTTTTCAAATTCACATCCGACAGGAATTCCCCGGCCGGCTACTAAGCCAAAAAAAAAAAAACAAAAAAAAAACAACAAAATTCTGCTCACCCAAAACTTGAGTTTGCACCAGAGGAACTTTTCGTCGTAGTCGTAATCAAGCGCGTGGGTGTACATTCCAAGAACGTCCCTCTTCCTCTGCTCGGCGACGAGACGATCAGGGTCGGAAGCGTTCCCGTTACGCCCCTTCTCCTCATCATCATCATCATCATCATCGTCATCATCATCATCATTATCATCGTCGTCATTAACTTTGGTATTTTCTTTATCATCGTCGCGTTCATCCTTCTCCTCGTTAGCCTCGTCCTCGTCTTCGGGATCCTCGTATTCTTGATTTTCCCGATGTCGCGAAAGCGAGCGCAATGTCGTTGCGTCGGCATCCTCGGCCGGTTCTTCCTCGTCCGAAGACTCGTGCGCCTCGCCAATATCATTTTTTTCCACTCTCGTATTAACATCGTCCGTCTCAGTCGCGTCCAATAACGCGTCATCGTCGCGTTCCTCTCGCTTCTTCTTTCTCTTCTCGTCCTCGATGTGCAAAAGCGTACCCGTAATTTTGCCAAATTTTTTGATCTCCCGAAAAATTTGTTTGAAATATTGTCGCTCAATTTGTTCGATAACGTTGCGAGATTTCACGCAATATACATTTTTATAAAACTTTTGCGGCAAACAATCGACGAACAACTCGTAAACGAGCTGTCGCTGTTGTTGTTGCCCGTCGACGAGTTTTCTCTCGATTCGAACCTCGCGCAATACATCCGCCAAAACGCAACGTGTCAAACGTAATTGTAGCTTGCACGCGCGTCTCTCGATGTTCGCGAGATCGCGCCTAAATGGTATCTCCATGCTCGGTGTTTTGATGTTTCTCGACGCCATCATTAGAATCTCGCGCAAGCGTGGAATCCCGAGGGTCACGTTCATCTCGCCACGGCCAGCGAAATGAAAGGTGTTGAGTGTCATTTGCGTCGATGGCTCGCCGATCGATTGCGCCGCGAGCAAACCAACCGGCTCGCCCGGCGGACAAAGGCTCTTCATTACTTTCGTACACATCAGATCGCGTATTTCTTCGTTGTCGATGTTAATCGGCGTATAGCCGGGCGATCGTTGGCCAAGCTTTGCGCAATAATCGTCCACAAGTGATTCGATCTTTTCCGTCAACACGCCAAATTGAAGATCCTGTTGATAAGATTTTCGATTGAACAATTTTCAACTCTTTGCGACTTGCTGGAAATAGGGAATTAGGGGGGGGGGGGGCGCGGGGGGCGGGGGGGGCGTATTTTTTATGTGATCGCTCGTGGAAGTCGATGTCAATTTTACGACGGAAAAAAAAAGCTAGAATCCTAGTAATATTGCCAATTAGGCTGCCCAAGTAATATTTCCATTAGGCTATCCTTAGTAATTTTTTCATTCGGCTACCCTAGTAATATTTCCATTAAACTATCCTAGTAATATTGCCATTAAACTGTCGTAGCAATATTGCCATTAAACTATCCTAGTAATATTTTATATCGAGCTATCCTAGAAATATCCTAGAACCCAAACAAACCCAAACGAACTATCCTAGTAATATTTATATCGAACTATCCTAGAACTATCCTAGAACCCAAACAAACCCAAACGAACTATCCTGGTAATATTTATATCGAACTATCCTAGTAATATCCTAGAACCCAAACAAACCCAAACGAACTGCCCTAGTAATATTTATATCGAACTATCCTAGCAATATTTATATCGAACTATCCTAGTAATAGCCTAGAAGTATCCTAGAACCCAAACAAACCCGAACGAACTACCCTAGTAATATTTATATCGAACTATCCTAGTAATATCCTGGAACTATCCTAGAACCCAAACAACCCCAAACGAACTATCCTAGTAATATTTATATCGAACTATCCTAGTAATATCCTAGAACTATCCTAGAATCCAAATAAACCCAAACGAACCCAAACGAACTGCCCTAGTAATATTTATATCGAACTATCCTAGCAATATTTATATCGAAATATCCTAGTAATATCCTAGAAGTATCCTAGAACCCAAACAAACCCAAACGAACTACCCTAGTAATATTTATATCGAACTATCCTAGAAGTATCCTAGAACCCAAACGAACTATCCTAGTAATATTTATATCGAACTATCCTAGCAATATTTATATCGAACTATCCTAGTAATATCCTAGAAGTATCCTAGAACCCAAACAAACCCAAACGAACCGCTCTAGTAATATTTATATCGAACTATCCTAGCAATATTTATATCGAACTATCCCAGTAATATCCTAGAACCCAAACAAACCCAAACGAACTGCCCTAGTAATATTTATATCGAACTATCCTAGCAATATTTATATCGAACTATCCTAGTAATATCCTAGAACCCAAACAAACCCAAACGAACCACCCTAGTAATATTTATATCGAACTATCCTAGTAATATCCTGGAACTATCCTAGAACCCAAACAACCCCAAACGAACTATCCTAGTAATATTTATATCGAACTATCCTAGTAATATCCTAGAATTATCCTAGAATCCAAATAAACCCAAACAAACCCAAACGAACTGCCCTAGTAATATTTATATCGAACTATCCTAGCAATATTTATATCGAACTATCCTAGTAATAGCCTAGAAGTATCCTAGAACCCAAACAAACCCAAACGAACCACCCTAGTAATATTTATATCGAACTATCCTAGTAATATCCTAGAACCCAAACAACCCCAAACGAACTATCCTAGTAATATTTATATCGAACTATCCTAGTAATATCCTAGAATCCAAATAAACCCAAACAAACCCAAACGAACTGCCCTAGTAATATTTATATCGAACTATCCTAGCAATATTTATATCGAAATATCCTAGTAATATCCTAGAAGTATCCTAGAACCCAAACAAACCCAAACAAACCCAAACGAACTACCCTAGTAATATTTATATCGAACTATCCTAGAAGTATCCTAGAACCCAAACAAACCCAAACGAACTATCCTAGTAATATTTATATCGAACTATCCTAGCAATATTTATATCGAACTATCCTAGTAATATCCTAGAACTATCCTAGAACCCAAACAAACCCAAACGAACCGCTCTAGTAATATTTATATCGAACTATCCTAGCAATATTTATATCGAACTATCCTAGTAATATCCTAGAACCCAAACAAACCCAAACGAACTGCCCTAGTAATATTTATATCGAACTATCCTAGCAATATTTATATCGAAATATCCTAGTAATATCCTAGAAGTATCCTAGAACCCAAACAAACCCAAACGAACTACCCTAGTAATATTTATATCGAACTATCCTAGAAGTATCCTAGAACCCAAACAAACTATCCTAGTAATATTTATATCGAACTATCCTAGCAATATTTATATCGAACCATCCTAGTAATATCCTAGAACTATCCTAGAACCCAAACGAACCGCTCTAGTAATATTTATATCGAACTATCATAGCAATATTTATATCGAACTATCCTAGTAATATCCTAGAACCCAAACAAACCCAAACGAACTACCCTAGTAATATTTATATCGAACTATCCTAGCAATATGATTATCCTAGTAACAATCCATTCGACTATCCTAATAAATTCCATTTAGCTATCCCAATGAAATTCATTTTAACACCCTAGTAAAATTCATTCGATTGTCCTAGCAACATTCATCACAGACTATGCCAAAAGAATAATAATCCCAAAAGAATAATTGCCACCGCGTTTACGCGACCACCTCAAAGTTCAAAAGCCCAAGTGGCCGTTCCCGAATCAAAATATACCACCAAGCGACACGAGCAAAGTGACTTTTCCCACACTCCGCGACACCTGACCACTCGTTAACCAATCCCAGCGATATCAACGTTGGCAGCCAACTTTAAAAATCATTTCAAATCGTACGATTTATACCTGACGATAAATCGAGCTCGCAGGATCCGGACACCTCGCGCACTCGTCCCTGTAACGTTTTTTCGTCTCCTCGTCGCACCTGATCCATTTCTTCATTAGCGACAGAGCCGCTTTCGTCCGCCCGGTGTTACAATCGACGCGTCGATTTTTCTTGCTCTCGGGATTTACATTGTCAGCGGAAAACTTTGCAAACTCGCTCCGTCGTCTCTTCCCAATTGTCTCACCGTTGCGCGTGCGCCATTTCTTAATCTTTTTCCCAATCTTACGTATACTATGGACATTTTCATCCTTCAATAGTGCCAATAAATCCTTGTCAACGATAGCACGACGATTTTCAACGAGAAAGCGTAATTCCTCGTTGCGTAAAAAACGCGAATTTGGTATATCGAGGCCATCCTCGCCGTATGAAATTTGCACGAGGCTACCGTCCGAATCTCGCACAGTCGAGTCGTAATTCACGGTCAAACCTTCGAGATGTTTTATCAAACAACGCTGAAGATAGCCGGAACGCGATGTTTTTACCGCCGTATCGATCAAACCCTCGCGACCGGCCATGCAGTGAAAGAAAAATTCTTGCGGTTTTATGCCGGTCATGAAGCGTCCGTCGATGAAGCCACCGGAGCGAGGACTCGGATCGTACGCCGTGAAACTCGGCAAACTTTTGCCGCTTATCATCAACGGTGGACGTTTACCCTCGAGCTCGATTTGTCCCAATAGACACGATATTTGCATCGTATTTACCGTCGAGCCTTTCGCCCCCGATTGCACCATCAGCTGAAGATTATTGTCCGGAAATTTCTTCAACAGCCCCTTCGGCAGGCACACCTTGTTTATGTCGTTCGTAAAAACGTCCAACGCGCTTTTGTAACGTCTGTCCATTGATGCGCGAAACTTCGGATCACCGGCGTGCTCTTCGATCTTCCGCTTAATCGTTGCGGCGTCAACGTTCGCCGGAAGCTCGACGATCGTTCGCTGCACTTGTTCGCCGATCTTTCTGCATTTTTGGTATCACGGTAGTGAATGAAAAGGATATTAATTTGTTATCACGGTAGAGAATGAAAAAGGAAAAATTATCGTATATAATTGAACGAAGTAAAAAGTTCCGAGCGTTTTCCGCTGGATGTCTCGAGTTGGCCATATCTCGCGATGCATACATCGGCATCGGGTCCATACCGTACGGCGATTTGATGGTGACATTGCGCTTGAAAGTTCTTCGACAGTTTTGTGTGTTTGGTGAAGCCAGTTGTGTGTTGCGGCGTTCGCAAAATGGAGGTTTGTTTGGGTTTGTTTGGGTTGTGTGTTGAAGCGTTCCAAAATGGAGGTAAAAAGAAAGAGAAAATTCGCGTATCGATACAAATGTACTCGAACCCAAACAAACAAACCCAAACAAACCCAAACGAACAAACCCAAACACAACCAAGCAAACCCAAACAAAACCAAATAGGCCCAAACAAACCCAAACAAACCCAAACAAACCCAAACAAACAAACCCAAACAAAACCCAAACAAACGCAAACCCAAACAAACCCAAATAAAACCAAACAAGCCCAAACAAAACCAAGCAAACCCAAACAAACGCAAACCCAAACAAACCCAAATAAAACCAAACAAGCCCAAACAAAACCAAGCAAACCCAAACAAAACCCAAATTAAACCAAACAAACCCAAACCCAAACAAACCCAAATAAAACCAAACAAGCCCAAACAAAACCCAAACAAACCCAAACAAAACCAAACAAAACCAAGCAAACCCAAACAAAACCAAGCAAACCCAAACAAGCCCAAACAAACCCAAACAAACCCAAACAAAACCAAGCAAACCCAAACAAACCCAAACAAACCCAAAAAACAAACAAACCAAAAAAAAACAAGCAAACCCAAACAAAACCCAAGCGAACCCAAACAAAACCCAAGCGAACCCAATACAAAACCCAAGCGAACCCAATACAAAACCCAAGCGAGCCCAAACAAAAAACCAAAAACTATCAATATCTTTTCATTCGTTTTTCTCACCTGCATTCCCGCACGATATCCCGTCGTTTCTTATCGCTCTCGGCAACGACCAAAATATCTTCAATACCGAGAGTAAAGCCCCGTATGCGAAGATACGTTTGAAAGAGTTTGCCAAAAGCGCTCAGCACGCGACTCGAGCAAGCACCGCCGTAAAGTTCGAAAATACAATGTATCAAACCGTAAGGCGTCGCGCCGTAATGTGTTTTGTCCAAAACACCGCATAACAATTCGCCATCTCTAATGACAACTTCCGCCTCGCTCATAATTCTTTCATCATTAAATTCACTGCCGCACTTCCATTTTCTCGCTTTTCCCGTTTGCCATTCCTTCGCGCTTATCTTCGCCGTAGCTACGAGATTTATTCTCGCTCGTTCGCGCGGCGTGACGTTTATCAAAACGGTCGAGACAACTTGTTTGCCGGACCACAGGCAACGGGGCTTAACAATTGCGGGCGAAAGTAACAACAAATCGCCGCAAGTTTCACCTACAGCGGAATAAACCAATTGCGTGTAATCGTCGCGATTGAAAAAATTGCCACGTTGGGTCAAGCGTACACCCGATATAACGTGATCTTGTATCAAACCGCCGAGTGGCGTGCCGTCCTTCGGCACTAAATATTGATTCGAAACGTTGGCGATGTTGTAGGCTTCGCTTCGTGCCAATTCGTTTTGTGGAAAATGCGCGTTCATCTCGTCACCGTCGAAATCCGCGTTGTAAGCTTTGCAATTTGCGTAATGAAGACGAAGTGTTTTTTCACCCTTGAGTATACGGGCTTTGTGGGCCATTATGCTGGGCTTGTGAAGAGTCGGCTGACGATTCAGCAGAAGTACGTCACCATTTTGCAAATGACGATGAACAATTTTCACACCGTTGAACGTTCTCTTGTCGCACGAGGTCAATAAACGCTTCGCAATCGCTTCCAATTGCGTTGGATCTTTCGCGTCGAGACGCTTGCCAAGACCGTCCTCGTTCTCGATCATCACCGCGCCCGGATGCACGTCCGGTCCGTTCATTATTAATTTACGCAATTCCGTTACGTTCCACGGTGTCACCGCTACCGGATACGTTAATTTTAACGCGAATGCCTCCGGTATACCGATCTCGTCGATGTTCAAATTTGGATCGGGCGTTATTACCGAGCGAGCGGCAAAATTTACCCTCTTCCCCATCATGTGCATACGTATTATACCCTCCTTCTTCTCTATAACTTGCTTCAAACCTTGACAATTCGACGATTCCACGGTTTTACTCGTCTCACGATCCATCAAGTGGTCGACGTTCGATTGCAAAGCTTGCCAAGCGTTGTGAAGCTTTTCCACTGCGCTCGAACCGCGTATCTGATCGAATACCGCCTGGAAAAATTTCGTTGAGAATGTTTCTCGTTGTTTTTTTTTTTTTTTTTTCAATTGGAAACGACGTCGCGACGAACGGAAGACGATTAAAATGGGAAAAAAACGAATTTTTTTTAGTAATTTTTTGAGTTGACAAGCATTTTCGGATTTTTTTTTTTGGGATGTTGCATCGATATAACGACAAAAAGGATTTTTTTTTACAATCGTTAATCATATTTGGAAGGTTGAAGCAAGGAAAATGGCCGAAGGGCACAGGGAAATTGCGCAAAAGCCGTGTCGGTAAGGCCGCTGTAACCGATTTTAGGATTTTTTTTTTAATTTATTAGAACGAAGAAACGAAAGTGATTTTTTTTTCGTCCGTTTATCATATTTGGAGAAAAAAAAGGTAAGAAAAATGTCCGAAGGGCACAGGGAAACTACGGAAAACCACCGTTGGTGAGGGTTCTGCAATCGTCTTTTTAGCAAATTAAGCGCTAAATCATATTTAGAAGGAAACAGCAACGAACGTTACCGAAAGGGCAGAGGGAAACTGCGCAAAACCCGTGTCGGTAAGGCCGCTGTAACCGATTTTAGGATTTTTTTCAAATTTATTAGAACGAAGAAACGAAAGTGATTTTTTTTTTTCATCCGTTTATCATATTTGGAGAAAAGGTAAGAAAAATGTCCGAAGGGCACAGGGAAACTACGGAAAACCACCGTTGGTGAGGGTTCTGCAATCGTCTTTTTAGCAAATTAAGCGCTAAACCATATTTAGAAGGAAACAGCAACGAACATTACCGAAAGGGCACAGGGAAACTGCGCAAAACCCGTGTCGGTAAGGCCGCTGTAACCGATTTTAGGATTTTTTTCAAATTTATTAGAACGAAGAAACGAAAGTGATTTTTTTTTTTCATCCGTTTATCATATTTGGAGAAAAGGTAAGAAAAATGTCCGAAGGGCACAGGGAAACTACGGAAAACCACCGTTGGTGAGGGTTCTGCAATCGTCTTTTTAGCAAATTAAGCGCTAAACCATATTTAGAAGGAAACAGCAACGAACATTACCGAAAGGGCACAGGGAAACTGCGCAAAACCCGTGTCGGTAAGGCCGCTGTAACCGATTTTAGGATTTTTTTCAAATTTATTAGAACGAAGAAACGAAAGTGATTTTTTTTTTTCATCCGTTTATCATATTTGGAGAAAAAAAAAGGTAAGAAAAATGTCCGAAGGGCACAGGGAAACTACGGAAAACCACCGTTGGTGAGGATTCTGCAATCGTCTTTTTAGCAAATTAAGCGCTAAACCATATTTAGAAGGAAACAGCAACGAACAATTACCGAAAGGGCACAGGGAAACTGCGGAAAACTTGCGTCGGTAAGATTTTTTTTTGCCAGTTAGATCGAAGAAACGAAAAGTGATTTTTTTTCACCCGTTTATCATATTTAGAAGCAAAATGCAACAAAAATGCTCGAAGGGCACAGGGAAACTGCGGAAAACCCACGTCGGTGAGAATTTTGCAACCGTTTCTAGGGATTTTTTGTCGATCAGATCGAAGAAATAAAAAAAGTGATTTTTTTTTAATGAATAAAAATGTCCGAAGGGCACAGGGCAACTGCGAAAAACCAGCGTCGGTAAAGCAGATAATTTTTTTTTCGATTTTTTTAAAACATGTTTTATCTTTCGAGAAAGGGAAGGAAGTGGTTGCGTTTTTTTGTTGTCGTTGTTGTTGTTTAATTCCCCGTCGCAAACTTACCCTTCCTTCTTCCGGAAGTAGCGCGGTGTCGCCATCTTGAATCGTCTGTATGATATTCCTGAGTACGAGGCAATCCTGAATGATGCATTTGTAGACTTGAGATTGCGGATGCTCGACGACTTGACCATTGAGAATATTGACGGGCCTGACAATTGGCGGAAGTACGGGAACGATGTCGAAGAAAAAAATGTCCGTCGGATATTCAAGATCGTTGTAACCCAAACAGGGTATTATAACGCGCAATATCTCGGCTTCTTGTTCCCACAATAGGCGAAGATACTTTTTCGATTGATCGGGCATTATGAAGACCGTGTCCATTTTGTGAATTACCGCGTCGGTCGGAGATCTGCGAAACGATGGAAAATTATTCAAGACTCGGTCGGTAATAGCGCACGAATTCACTCGCTACTCAGTCGGTAAGAACGAAAACTATTCGCGGTTTAGTCATAAAATTATTCCGAAACAATTAACGAATCGGTCGGTAAAAAAATTCGAGAACTTTTACTCAGTTGGTAAGTTGGAACGAAATTCACGCTACTCGGTCGGTAAGAAATGCAATCGTTTGTGACACGGTCGGTAAGAAATGCAATCGTTTATGACACGGTCGGTAAGAAATACAATCGTTCATGACACGGTCGGTAAGAAATGAAATAGTTTATGACTCGATCGGTAAGAAATGCAATCGTTTACGACTCGGTCGGTAAGAAATGCAATCGTTTACGACTCGGTCGGTAAGAAATGAAATAGTTTATGACTCGATCGGTAAGAAATGTAATCATGTACGACTCGGTCGGTAAGAAATGTAATCCTGTACAACACGGTCGGTAAGAAATGTAATCCTGTACGACTCGGTCGGTAAGAAATGTAATCCTCTACGACTCAGTCGGTAAAAATTTTATTTTTCCCCCGCGGTCGTTGAATACGAACCCGCGACTCAGTCGATAAATACTCCATGACAATTTTCGGCTCGGTCGGTAAGAAATTTAATCGTCTACGACTCAGTCGGTAATAAATGTAATCCTTAACGACTCAGTCGGTAAGAAATGTAATAATTTACGCCGTCACTCAGTGAGAAATGTAATCCTGTAAAACTCGGTCGGTAAGAAATCTAATCTTATACGACTCGGTCGGTAAAAAAAAATACAACCCTCTACGACTCAGTCGGTAAAAATGTTTTTTTTTTTTTTCTCCGAGATCGTTAAAAATGAGACTCAGTCGACAAATACTCCGTAACAATTACCAGCTCGGTCGGTAAGAAACTTACCGACTCAGTCGGTAATACTGCATTTTTATCCACTCGATCGATAAATAATTCCTCATCCGTCTCATCGAATTAAAAAAAAATATCTTCACTCACGCGTCAATGTTCGCCGCCTTGCTCGTCATTATTTTATTCCTCAGTATCGTAATTTTGGGTATAGCGTCGCGACAGCCGATGCACAATTTTCCAGCGTTGAAGCGTTTCAGCGTCGCTTCGATGTAATTGTGCCATTCGGCGTTTAAATTTCTAGCGTTGAAGGCAAAATCTTCGTCGCGTCTCGCGGAACGTTCGTAGACTCTTTTGTTTCGCAGCGTCTCCAAATAAGTTTCGACGATGTCGTTGATGAATTCAAGTTCGGCTTCGCCGATTTGTTTCATTACCGCGACGGCGGAGCCCACTTCCTGTTCTAGGCCTTCCAGCTCGCACGAAAAACCCTCTTGGATTAGTCGAAGCTTGGCGCGCAGCAAGATCTTTACGTGCGAAGGAATTTGAAGGGTGTAGCATTTCAGGCACGCCAGCTTCAGCAGCGTACCGAGAACTTTGTGAAAAAGTGGATTTACCACCGACACCGGCAGATCTATGTGACCGAAGTGGCCGGTGCATCGCAATATTTTCTCGCCGCACGTGCCGCAAGGATCCGAATCGTCGTTGAGGGGACCTTCGGACGCAAAAAAAAAAAAAAAAAAAAACGTCGTCGACAAGACACAATAGATTTTTCGCTACAAACCCAAAAAAATCTTTTCGAAGGCAAAAAAAAAGGTTTTCTTTGCCTTTACCAACCCAAACAAATGTCTTTGGAGGGAAAAAAAAGGGTTTTTCGCTTTCACCAAAGCCAAACAAATGTCTTCGAAGAGAAAGTTGTTTTTTTTTTTGCGTTTACTGACCCAAACGAACCCAAACGGACGGTTTTGAAGCGACAAAAAAGTTTTTTTTTTGCGTTCACTAACCCAAACAAACCCAAACCAGACGGTTTGGGTTTGTTTGCATCGAAGTGACAAAAGCAAGTTTTCTTTTTTATCGCAAACCCAAACAGTCGGCATTGAAGAGGCAACTTTTTTACTTTTGCAAACCCAAACGAACCCAAACAGACGGTTTTAAAGTGACAAAGAACGCGAAAAATCTTTTTTTTTTTTTTTTGGCTCTTCGATGACGACTTTTTGGGTTTGGTTGAGTTGGCAAAAGTAAAAAAAAAAAAACTTTTTTTTTTTTGTCACTTCATTGACGTGTGTTTGGGTTTGTTTGGGTTTGTCAATGCAAAAAAAAGATTTTTTTTTGGCTCTTCGATGACGACTGTTTGGGTTTGCAAAGGCAAAAAACTTTTGGGTCAGTAAATGCGAAAAAAAAGATTTTTTTTTTTTGCATTTACTAACCCAAACAACCCCAAACCGTTTGTTTGGGTTGGTAAGAAGTGACAAAAAAAAAAAGTTTCGTTTGCAAACCCAAACAAACACAAACAGTCGTCATCGAAGAGCCAAAAAAAAAAAAAAAAAAGATTTTTCGCGTTTACTAACCCAAACAAACCCAAACACACGTAAATCAAGTGGAAAAAAAAAGTTTTTTTTTTACTTTCGCCAACCCAAACAAACCCAAACAGGACAAAAAAAGATTTTTTCGCTTCAACAAACCCAAACAAACCCAAACAAACCCAAACAAACCTAGACAGCGTCAATTGAAAGAAAACAATTGTTTTTTTTTTTTTTTTTTTTCGTTCGCACCAACCTAGAGCAGGATCGTAGAGGCCGCCCTTTAGCGGATATCCCAAAATATTGAACGACAGAGGCGTGCATATCTTCAAAACGCTCAAATTTCGTATATCGTCAGGCGTGAATACGGAAAAAACGAGACTCTTGGGATCCAAGTGTTTCGCGACGTTGGGCCTGCCGAGCAACTTCGTACGAAGCATTTTTTTTCCTCTCTCTCTCTCTCTCTCTCGTTTTCTTTTCTTTTTATCGTCGCACTTGTGTGTCGAACGCGTTCGTTTTCATGTCAATTGCGAGAAAAAAAAAAAAAAAAAAAAAAAACGGATTTATACGATTTTTCGAGGTTAGGCGATAATACGCCGCCGCGTTTCACGTGTCGAACGAAATATTGTCGCTTGCGATGTGCGCGTTCGCGAGGACGATTGACGCGTCTCCGCGAACTTAAGGCGCGACGACCACGCGTTGCGAATGTACGCAAGACGATGGTCGCGCGAGGTCTGAAGCGACACGGCGTGACGTTAGTTCGATCGATCAACCGCCAGAGAGCGCTCGTAACCGAATAATCCGAATGCCCGCAAATTTCTTTAAATCCGAACAACGAAGAGCAACCGAATGTGAATAATTCGGACAATAGGGATAGTAAGATTCGTGGAAAAAAAAAAAATAACGTTTATGAACTTTTTGGGAATAATTTCCGAAAAGTTTGTTTGGGTTTGTTTGGGTTTGTTTGGGTTTGTTTGGGTTTGTTTGGGTTTGTTTTGTTTGTTTGGGTTTGTTTGGGTTCGGGTTTGTTTGGGTTCGGGTTTGTTTGGGTTTGGTTTGTTTGTTTGGGTTTGTTTGGGTTCGGGTTTGTTTGGGTTTGTTTGGGTTCGGGTTTGTTTGGGTTTTGGGTGTGTTTGGGTTTGTTTGGGTTTGTTTGGGTTTGTTTGGGTTTGTTTGGGTTTGTTTGGGTTTGTTTGGGTTTGTTTGGGTTTGTTTGAAAAAAAAATTGCGTTTACGAACTTTTTGTTGGAAAAAATTTCCGAAAAGTTTGTTTGGCTTTGTTTTTGGAAATTGCTTTAATTCGATCTATCGTTTTTCGCCGGGATCTATATCAAAGAAAGCCTCGAAGTTTGTTTGCTGCTCACTTCGTTGTATCACCAACGCCATACTTCACATCGATTGTCCCGCGACACCAAGCGCTTGCCGCGGCTGAATTTCGAAGTAATGTCTCGTCACTTTCACTAGGCCACTTTTTTTTTTTGACGATTCTGCCTATAAGCGTGCGGACTCCTTTACTCTAGGTCTACATGGTTCGTTCGATGTTGGACGCTTATTTTTTGGCACGTTAAAAAAAAATCAACGGCGATAGGATCGCGATGTTTTCTTTGAAAATTCGCTCTACACTCGTTCGCTTTACGACGACGCGAGCTTGACTCGCGTGTCACGATCAAAAGGAAACACGTGAGACACGAAAATTGACGTAGGAGAAGTCTCGCGCGGAGCATAAATCGTACAGTAAGTAACACGTAACCTCAAAAAAAAATTCTAAAATACGCAACAATAAAATTGTATCGGGAACGAGCAGCAGCACTCGATAATAATCGTCAACGGAATTCGTTGATGAACGAATCAAGAAAATTAACTTTTTTCTTTTATTTTCTGCCAAAAACCTCAAAATTGTCAAAATTCGTTGTTTAACTGAAAAAAAAAAAGAATGCACATTGAAATTTCAAAATACACAAATCGTCGAGAGACACGTACGCTTTTTTTTTTTTTGGTAATTTCGACAAAGCTTGTAAAATATTTTACATTGGGAAGAAAAAGTCTTGACAGTTGTTGACGGGCCGCGTACCCAATAGATGAATATTAGAATGCTTGACAAAGTTTCTGCGCCAATGGCAGACTATGAACTTGGATGACGCCCCTCGAACATTTTCTTCTTGACGGTACACATTCTGCCAAAGCTTGACAGGTGCCTGTCAAAAGCACCGTCAAGAATGAAGAACAAACTCGACGTAACGTCTCGCACGACCGATTTCGACGCTACATTTTGGGTCGAGAGCTTGACGGCCAGCCGTCAAAAGCTTGTAGCTTCGGTTGAGATAGAGAACCTCGACGCGACGACGCTTGCGGTTTTTCAGTTCGACGTACAGTTTGGATCGAAGCTCCGACACGACTTGACGACGAAACATGTTGACGCCGCGCTTCGAACTGGCCCAAACGGACGCGGAGGTGAGCGTAGTCGTTCACGCCCCGTACGCCAATATCAAAGACACCGAGGTTTACGTTGACGGCGCAGACTTCAGATTCTACTCGACGCCGTATTACCTGAGGTACTTGACGACAGTCGAATAAAAAAAAAATCTTTCCCGACGTCGTCTCCCGCCTCTGGACTTTTCTACGACTACAGGTATCTTTTTTTTTTTTTTGTTTGGGTTTGCTCTCGCGTGACGCGCAGATTGAAACTTCCCGGTGAAATAGTCGAGAATGACGAGTCTTCGGGTTCTTACGATTGCGACAGGGGCGAATTTCGTCTGAAATTCTCCAAGGTCAACGAGGGCGAACATTTCGAAAATTTGGACATGATAACGACGCTGCTCGCGCCGCCGCCGGAGAACAAAAACTTTCTCGCGCCCAAGGTTCAAGTTATCAGTACGTCATTTGATAAAGCGAACTTGTATTCGACGAAGAATTGAGAAAAGAAAATTCCCGAAAAAAAAAAAACAAAAATTATAACAGTAAAGAATTTGGAAAAGAAAAGAAAATTTTAGAAAAAAGAAAAAAATTAGAAATCTAACGAACTTAGAAGAGAAAAGAAAATTACCTGTTTTCCTGTTATTTTCGTTACTACAAAATTTTCCTGTTATTTCCGTTACTACAAAACAAACAAACAAAAAAAAGATGTTTTTTGCACGTAATTTCCCAACTATTTCATTGCCGAATTTCTTCAACTTCATAATTGAAGTTGTTGTCTTTCACCGTAATTATCTTTCACCAGGTAATCCATCAGCCAACGATTTGGATGAAGCCACGTGCGAGGAACGCCCGAAAGACGAGGACGAGGCTGACACGTGGGTAGACTGGTCATATCCTCAGAGCTTGCCGACGAACAACGCGGCCTCTTGTCTTCTCTTGAATCCTCCGAAGTACGGCTTTGCCAACAGAGTGTCCGGAGCCTTGGCATCTTTCGACGTAAGTTTCGCGTTTCACTTTTTTTTCTTTACATTGGTATTTTCTTTTTCTTTCTCCTTCAAGAGCCGGGCTATGTGTTAAGGCAGTAGTCTGCTTTAGGAGCCGAAAAAAAAGCGTTTTTTCAACAATTTTTTTGAAAGGGAAGGAAATGATTGCGTAAAAACGAAATTTTAAGACGATAGTATATTATATTCAAGCTTTAAAAAACAATTTTTATTATTACAAATTATTGAAATTTGCCAAAGTTGTAACGATTTTTCTGGGGGCGCCTGGAGTGTGCACTCGTAAATCGGTGCCGGTGATGGAGATCGTGCGATGCATCTGAAACAGTGGAACCAAATTTTTTTTTAGTTTTTATAAGTTCCTTTTCTATATGAACTAAAAAAATACCGAAGAAATGACGAAATTCCAAATTTTTTCGAAGTTTGAAAAAAAAATTCACTTTTTTGAAGAAAAAAAATTCACTTTAAGTTGCAAAACAAGTAATTTAAATAGTACTTTTGTCCAACTTTTTTAGTTCAAATAGAAGATAATTCAATACTGAAGCTAGATCACTTTGGTTTTTTTTTCGATCGGACATATATTGTTTTTACTATCGCCGGCACCGTTTTCCAAAACTTGTGAAAATGAAAACTCGAGAAAACGGGCTGTAAAGTTCTGCCCGAGCATTCGCACCTGCTCGACGCTCGGCCACTAAAACTGATCTAGCTTCGAAAAATATGTCGAATTGGCCTCGAAAATTTTCAACACATATTCTTGGATAGTTTTGGAACAGATTTAAGACAAAAACGAAAAATCGATTTTTCGAAGCCTGTAAAGCAGACTACTGCCTTAATTCGGTGAAAAAAAAAAAAAGAAAAAAAAGAAGTATATTTTCAAGAATTCTTTTTTCGACAACAAAGTTTCAGGCCACATCGAAAGGGGGCCGGGCCGAAAAGTGGTCGATTTTCTTTCTCAAAATTCGAACTCAAAATCTTTTCGAACTCAAAATCTTCGTAGTACAAATTGTTTGGAAAAAAAAAAAAAAAAAAAAAAAAATCACCATTTTCCCAATGCTTCAGGGAGCTTGGCTCCGTGAAATAATTGATCTTCCAACGCCGGATCTCGTGTCGATCGTCGAACGGCGAAAGTTGCGCGAGGCCGAAGAGTCCGCTGCCTTCAGCGAGGATCATTACATGGCGGATCTCGTCGACGAGGAATCCTCAAAGCCGTACGTCAGCTTCGTACCCGAGTACGAGACTCTGAAGCCCGACGCGATCATCTTGACCGATCGAGAAAAGGATTTGCTCAAGGAATTACCGAACAATGAGTATCTTTTGGACGCGGACGAGACGAGAATCGTTCTGTACGGCATGGTCGACATTATCTTTGCCGCTTGTTACAACAAACGCGTCACCATGGGCGAAAACACAGCTGAAAGTTCCTGGGACGTTAATAAATTGAGCTCAACGCTGTCCTGGTTCGAGGTACGTTCGTAAATCCAAACCCAAACCAAACCCAAACAAACACGCGATTGGACGCAAGCATCTTTCGTTTCAGACATTTTTTTGACGTTCTTGCTATCCAAAAAACCCAAACAACCGCAACCAAACCCAAACAAACCTAAAAAAAAGCACAAACAAACCCAAACGACAGTTACAGACACTTTCAAGCATCGATGACGTCATCGGAGCCTTCTTTAGGCGATCTTTCTATCCAAAAAACCCAAACAACCGCAACCAAACCCAAACAAACCTAAACAAACCCAAACAAACCCAAACGACAGTTTCAGACATTTTCAAGCATCGATGACGTCATCGGAGCCTTCTTTAGGGGATTTTTCTATCCAAAAAACCCAAACAACCGCAATCAAACCCAACAAAAGCAAACCCAAACAAACCCAAACGACAGTTACAGACACTTTCAAGCATCGATGACGTCATCGGAGTCTTCCTCAGGCGATTTTTTTATCAAAAAAAAAAAAAAAAAACCCCCAACCAAACCCAAACAAAAGCCGCCAAACGCAAACCCAAAAAAAAAAAAAAACACCAAAACACAAACCCAAACAAACCTAAACGGAAGCATTCAATCGGCGCGATACACGCGAATAAATGGGCGTTTTTTGTTTTTTATTTTTTTTATTTTTATGTCAAATGAACGCGTGCGTTTGTGTGGGTTTGTTTGGGTTCGTTTTTAAATTTTGTAAAAATGTTCTGAAATTTCTTAAATAAAAAAAAAAAACAAAAAAAAAATCTTTTCAACAATTTTGTTTCAAACAATATTTACCGTCCACAACCGTGTAAACCGTGAGGACTCCTTTTTGTTTTTTTTTTTTCGAAGACATTTTCAAGCTTTAAAAAAAAATGTAAAAAAATAAATAAAAATAAAATAAATGTTATTAAATTTAATTAAATAAATTAATACAAATAAAAACAGAAAATCAAAACATTTTCAAGCGTTAAAAAGAAATAAAAATAAAATAAATTTTATTAAATTTAATTGAATAAATAAATTAATACAAATAAAAACCGAAAATCAAGACAATTTCAAGTGTTAAAAAAATAAATAAATAAAAATACAATAAATTTTATTAAATTTAATTGAACAAATACAAATAAAAACAGAAAACTCAAGACATTTTCAAGCGTTAAAAAAATAAAATAAAAAATAAAAATACAATAAATTTTATTAAATTTAATTGAACAAATACAAATAAAAACAGAAAACTCAAGACATTTTCAAGCGTTAAAAAAATAAAATAAAATTAAAAATAAAAATACAATAAATTTTATTAAATTTAATTGAACAAATACAAATAAAAACAGAAAATAAATTTATTTTTCGTTCTTCGTAGAACGGAAAAATAAAAATGAAGTCCTCCTGCGTGTACACGATTGTGTTCGGGTAAATATTATCTGAAAAAAAAAGAAAAGAAAAGAAAAGAAAAGAAAAGAAAAAGAAAAAAAAAAACGCGAAAAACATTAATCCGATCAAACGAAAATTATCAATCTGCGCGATACGTGCAAATGGACTTTCTCATCCTACGTCGTTTTTCCAGACATTTTCGAGTATCGACGAAGTCGCGAGAGCCTGCCTTCGTCGCTCGCTCTGCTATCCTCTGTGCAGAAATTGGGCCCTCTCGATGAAGATCCTCGAGGATGTTAAAAAGGTCATCAAGCTAGGTGAGTCCTCTCCGATCGATCGGCTCTTCTCCTCAACCGTCGCCGTACTTTTTCCATCTACAATTTTCCAAAAATAAAGAAATAAAAGAATAAAAATAAAAACAGGCAAAAAATACATCGTCAAATTGTTCTGCGAGATTCACGAGTTGTTCAACGACTCTTACGAGCCTCGCTATCTCCTCAATCAATTGTACATCAAGGATTACATAATCTGGTTGCAAAAACTTCCCGTTCCGCTGATCGACTCGATATTGCCGACATTGGAGACGGTGAGTAGTGAGAATGAAAAAGTAACGCACAAGCGCCAGGCAATTGTCGCGTGTCTTCAACGTTCAATGTGACCGTTTCGTGTGTGGGTGATGGTGGCGGCGGCGGCGGCGGCGGCGGGTGGTGGCTGGCTGGCTGGCAGATAAATCCGGCGAAGAGCGAGATGGGACTTGAGCTCGAGGAGTTGGAGATTGCCGCGTGGTCGGTACGGGACGAGGAGGAGGATCTCGTGTTCGAGAACGAAATCGATCGAGTTATCGATCAAATGAAAGATACCAATCTCGAACAGCCTGATACTGGGTGAGTCGGTGATTTTCATTTTTTTCTTCTTTTTTTTCTTACGCGCTTGCTCGTATTTGTGACGGGTGTTTTTTTTTTCTTCTTACGCGCTTGCCCGTATTTGTGACGGGTGTTTTTTTTTTCTTCTTACGCGCTTGCCCGTATTTGTGACGGGTGTTTTTTTTTTTCTTCTTACGCGCTTGCTCGTATTTGTGACGGGTCTTTTTTTTTTTTTCTTACGCGCTTGCCCGTATTTGTGACGGGTCTTTTTTTGTTTTTCTTCTTACGCGCTTGCCCGTATTTGTGACGGGTCTTTTTTTTTTCTTTTTTTTCTTACGCGCTTGCCTGTATTTGTGACGGGTCTTTTTCTTTTTTTTTTTCTTACGCGCTTGCCCGTATTTGTGGCGGGTCTTTTTTTTTTTCTTACGCGCTTGCCCGTATTTGTGACGGGTGTTTTTTTTCTTCTTCTTTTTACGCGCTTGCCCGTATTTGTGACGGGTCTTTTTTTTTTTTTCTTACGCGCTTGCCCGTATTTGTGACGGGTCCTTTTTTCTTCCTTTTTACGCGCTTGCCCGTATTTGTGACGGGTCTTTTTTTTTTTTTTTCTTTTTACGCGCTTGCCCGTATTTGTGACGAGTCTTTTTTTTTTTTTCTTCCTTTTTACGCGCTTGCCCGTATTTGTGACGGGTCTTTTTTTTTTTTCTTTTTACGCGCTTGCCCGTATTTGTGACGAGTCTTTTTTTTTTTTCTTCTTTTTACGCGCTTGCCCGTATTTGTGGCGGGTCTTTTTTTTTTTTTCTTACGCGCTTGCCCGTATTTGTGACGGGTCTTTTTTTTTTTTTCTTTTTACGCGCTTGCCCGTATTTGTGACGGGTCTTTTTTTTTTTTCTTCTTACGCGCTTGCCCGTATTTGTGAAGGGTCTTTTTTTTTTTCTTCTTTTTACGCGCTTGCCCGTATTTGTGAAGGGTCTTTTTTTTTTTCTTCTTTTTACGCGCTTGCCCGTATTTGTGACGGGTCTTTTTTTTTTTTCTTCTTACGCGCTTGCCCGTATTTGTGACGGGTCTTTTTCTTTTTTTTCTTCTTACGCGCTTGCCCGTATTTGTGACGGGTCTTTTTTTTTTTTTTTCTTTTTACGCGCTTGCCCGTATTTGTGACGGGTCTTTTTTTTTTTTCTTACGCGCTTGCCCGTATTTGTGACGGGTCTTTTTTTGTTTTTCTTCTTACGCGCTTGCCCGTATTTGTGACGGGTCTTTTTTTTTTTTTTTCTTTTTACGCGCTTGCCCGTCTTTGTGATGGGTCTTTTTTTTTTTTCTTCTTTTTACGCGCTTGCCCGTATTTGTGGCGGGTCTTTTTTTTTTTTTCTTACGCGCTTGCCCGTATTTGTGACGGGTCTTTTTTTTCTTCTTTTTACGCGCTTGCCCGTATTTGTGACGGGTCTTTTTTTTCTTCCTTTTTACGCGCTTGCCCGTATTTGTGACGAGTCTTTTTTTTTTTTCTTCTTTTTACGCGCTTGCCCGTATTTGTGGCGGGTCTTTTTTTTTTTTCTTACGCGCTTGCCCGTCTTTGTGACGGGTCTTTTTTTTTTCTTCTTTTTACGCGCTTGCCCGTATTTGTGACGGGTCTTTTTTTTTCTTCCTTTTTACGCGCTTGCCCGTATTTGTGACGGGTCTTTTTCTTTTTTTTCTTCTTACGCGCTTGCCCGTATTTGTGACGGGTCCTTTTTTCTTCCTTTTTACGCGCTTGCCCGTATTTGTGACGGGTCCTTTTTTTTTTTTTTTTTTTTTTGGGAGAAGATTTTCATCACTTCAATGTGGAAATCATTTGTTCTTTTGATAATACGAAATTAAAAGAAAAGAGAAAATTAATCATTTGCGAGCTTCAAATCGAGCTTTCCTTCAGGCGGAAATGATAGATCTAATAGAAATCCGCGGTCCAATGCAAAAAAAAGAAAAAAACATCGAAATTTACGAGCCTACGAATCATCGAGAAAGCGCATTCGTCATTCAGTTTGCCATTCGTTATTCGGATTAAAATATATATATATATATATATATATATATATATATATATATATATATATATATATATATATATCGATCGACAGATTATGGAGCAGCATGACGAAGAACGTAAAGTCGGATTCTGAAACGGACATCAGCAGTTCTTTGTCAAACAGCAGCAGCAGCAGCAGCAGCAGCAGTAGCAGTAGCTGCAGCAGCGAAAGTTCTTCCTCGTCGTCGAGCGACACGAGCACCTCCACCACGTCAAGCTCGAGCCCAACTAGCGGCAAAATGGACAAACTCGACTCGGACGACTTGAGCGATTCCGGCACGGCGTGAAGAAGGTGATCCCTTGTGTCAAATTTTACTTTGGTTTGTTTGGATAAATTAAATAAGCCTTAAATAAATCTTAGGTTTATTCAAGTTTTTATTGGGTTTTGTTTGGATAACTTAAATAAACCTCAAACAAACCTTACGTTTATTCAAGTTTGTTTGGGTAACTCTGAGTTTAACCCAAACTTCAAGTTTGTTCGGTTAACTCAAATAAACCACGAATAAACCTTACGTTTTTTTTAAACTTTTGTTTGAATTTGTTTGGGTAACTTAAATAGACCTTAAACGAAGCTTAGGTTTATTTAAGTTTGTTCGGGTAACCCAAACAAACCCAAACGAACCCAAACAAACCCAAACAAACCCAAACAAACCCAAACAAACCTAAACAAACCCAAACAAACCCAAACAAACTCAAATAAACCACGAATAAACCTTACGTTTTTTTAAACTTTTGCTTCGATTTGTTTGGCCAACTTAAATAGGCCTTAAACGAACCTTACGTTAATTTAAGTTTGTTCGGGTAACCCAAACAAACGCAAACAAACCCAAACAAACCCAAACAAACCTAAACAAACCCAAACAAACTCAAATAAACCACGAATAAACCTTACGTTTTTTTAAACTTTTGTTTCGATTTGTTTGGCCAACTTAAATAGGCCTTAAACGAACCTTACGTTAATTTAAGTTTGTTCGGGTAACCCAAACAAACCCAAACAAACCCAAACAAACCCAAACAAACCCAAACAAACCCAAACAAACCTAAACAAACCCAAACAAACCCAAACAAACTCAAATAAACCACGAATAAACCTTACGTTTTTTTAAACTTTTGTTTCGATTTGTTTGGGCAACTTAAATAGGCCTTAAACGAACCTTACGTTAATTTAAGTTTGTTCGGGTAACCCAAACAAACCCAAACAAACCCAAACAAACCCAAACCCAAACAAACTCAAATAAACCTTAAATAAACCTTAGGTTTATTCAAGATAGATGCGTTTGCGTGTTGTTCAAAAATAATAATGCCATGTAAAAAAAAAAAAAAAAAAAAAAAAAAATTACAGCTGTACCTCTTCTGGACCTCGAGTATCGACAAAGTCAAGGAGGCGATCGGAAAAGTACGAATGAGCAAGTAAAAAAAAAACGAAAGGACAAATGACCGGGCCACTCAAGTCAACCGAATCATCGGCCGAATAAAATTGACTTTGTAAAAAAAAATTTATGATTTTTTGAAAAAAAAAGGAACTTCCACATATACGTAACGACGCGAGAAGAAAAAAAAAATGTTTGAATATGTGTTCGAGTGCGCGGATTCGCTGTGACGCGCTTGAGGATCATTAAAAAGAAAAAGAAGACACATTATTCGATCGATTTATTCGTCCAGTACGTAGTAAATCCAGGGCAAAAGTTTGCTGTAGTGAGCGATGAGATTGTGGCGGGTCTGTTGTTCTTCTTCTTCTTCTTCTTCTTCTTCCTCTTCTTCTTCCTCTTCTTCTTCTTCTTCTTCGTTGGTATTTAATTTGTCGATTCCCGTTGACGGCATCACCGTAGCTTCGTTACGGCTCGGCCAACTTTCCGCTGCATTGGCATCGGTCATTTTTGTCATTGCCGTAGTAACGAAGTTTTCGTTGGGCTTCCGCGATGACGTTTGCTCGAAGATATACGCGCCGTCGGTCGCCTGCGAAAAATAGGTATATCGTAAGTTTTTTGTTTGTTTGTTTTTTTTTTTTTGGTTTATTGATATATTTGTGGAAATCAACGACGACCTGATCGATGCGCTGCAGCGGCAATATCCCGTGTTTGAGTTTAATAAATAAACGGATAAATTTAAAAAAATGAATAAAAAAATTTATTTTATTACAACTGGGTACGATAATGAACGTTTTACGCACGCGAGGCGTACGTAAAATCCGTGTTTTTCGTAACCGCGTACAATAAAATTTCGTACAATACTCGACGAAAAAACACTTTTGCTGACCTCGTGTGATTGCAACTCATACTCGTTAAAAAAAGTTTTTACGTCCTTGTGTCATAATGTACTATTTATTCCACTCGGTACGATAATGAACGTTTTACGTACGCCTCGCGTGCGTAAAAACCCTCGTTTTTCGTACCGCGTACAATAAAATTTCGTACAATACTCGACGAAAAAACACTTTTGCTGACCTCGTGTGATTGCAACTCATACTCGTTAAAAAAAGTTTTTACGTCCTTGTGTCATAATGTACTATTATTCCACTCGGTACGATAATGAACGTTTTACGCACGCGAGGCGTGCGTAAAAACCCTCGTTTTTCGTACCGCGTACAATAAAATTTCGTACAATATTCGACGAAAAAACACTTTTTCTAACCTCGTGTGATTGCAACTCATACTCGTTAAAAAAAATTTTTACGTCCTTGTGTCATAATGTACTATTTATTCCACTCGGTACGATAATGAACGTTTTACGTACGCCTCGCGTGCGTAAAAACCATCGTTTTTCGTACCGCGTACAATAAAATTTCGTACAATACTCGACGAAAAAACACTTTTGCTGACCTCGTGTGATTGCAACTCATACTCGTTAAAAAAAGTTTTTACGTCCTTGTGTCATAATGTACTATTTATTCCACTCGGTACGATAATGAACGTTTTACGTACGCCTCGCGTGCGTAAAAACCCTCGTTTTTCGTACCGCGTACAATAAAATTTCGTACAATACTCGACGAAAAAACACTTTTTCTAACCTCGTGTGATTGCAACTCATACTCGTTAAAAAAAGTTTTTACGTCCTTGTGTCATAATGTACTATTTATTCCACTCGGTACGATAATGAAAGTTTTACGTACGCCTCGCGTGCGTAAAAACCCTCGTTTTTCGTACCGCGTACAATAAAATTTCGTACAATACTCGACGAAAAAACACTTTTGCTGACCTCGTGTGATTGCAACTCATACTCGTTAAAAAAAGTTTTTACGTCCTTGTGTCATAATGTACTATTTATTCCACTCGGTACGATAATGAACGTTTTACGTACGCCTCGCGTGCGTAAAAACCCTCGTTTTTCGTACCGCGTACAATAAAATTTCGTACAATACTCGACGAAAAAACACTTTTGCTGACCTCGTGTGATTGCAACTCATACTCGTTAAAAAAAGTTTTTACGTCCTTGTGTCATAATGTACTATTATTCCACTCGGTACGATAATGAACGTTTTACGTACGCCTCGCGTGCGTAAAAACCCTCGTTTTTCGTACCGCGTACAATAAAATTTCGTACAATACTCGACGAAAAAACACTTTTGCTGACCTCGTGTGATTGCAACTCATACTCGTTAGAAAAAAGTTTTTACGTCCTTGTGTCATAATGTACTATTTATTCCACTCGGTACGATAATGAACGTTTTACGTACGCCTCGCGTGCGTAAAAACCCTCGTTTTTCGTACCGCGTACAATAAAATTTCGTACAATACTCGACGAAAAAACACTTTTTCTAACCTCGTGTGATTGCAACTCATACTCGTTAAAAAAAGTTTTTACGTCCTTGTGTCATAATGTACTATTTATTCCACTCGGTACGATAATGAACGTTTTACGTACGCCTCGCGTGCGTAAAAACCCTCGTTTTTCGTACCGCGTACAATAAAATTTCGTACAATACTCGACGAAAAAACACTTTTGCTGACCTCGTGTGATTGCAACTCATACTCGTTAAAAAAAGTTTTTACGTCCTTGTGTCATAATGTACTATTATTCCACTCGGTACGATAATGAACGTTTTACGTACGCCTCGCGTGCGTAAAAACCCTCGTTTTTCGTACCGCGTACAATAAAATTTCGTACAATACTCGACGAAAAAACACTTTTGCTGACCTCGTGTGATTGCAACTCATACTCGTTAAAAAAAGTTTTTACGTCCTTGTGTCATAATGTACTATTATTCCACTCGGTACGATAATGAACGTTTTACGTACGCCTCGCGTGCGTAAAAACCCTCGTTTTTCGTACCGCGTACAATAAAATTTCGTACAATACTCGACGAAAAAACACTTTTGCTGACCTCGTGTGATTGCAACTCATACTCGTTAAAAAAAGTTTTTACGTCCTTGTGTCATAATGTACTATTTATTCCACTCGGTACGATAATGAACGTTTTACGTACGCCTCGCGTGCGTAAAAACCCTCGTTTTTCGTACCGCGTACAATAAAATTTCGTACAATACTCGACGAAAAAACACTTTTGCTGACCTCGTGTGATTGCAACTCATACTCGTTAGAAAAAAGTTTTTACGTCCTTGTGTCATAATGTACTATTTATTCCACTCGGTACGATAATGAATGTTTTACGTACGCCTCGCGTGCGTAAAAACCCTCGTTTTTCGTACCGCGTACAATAAAATTTCGTACAATACTCGACGAAAAAACACTTTTTCTAACCTCGTGTGATTGCAACTCATACTCGTTAAAAAAAGTTTTTACGTCCTTGTGTCATAATGTACTATTTATTCCACTCGGTACGATAATGAACGTTTTACGTACGCCTCGCGTGCGTAAAAACCCTCGTTTTTCGTACCGCGTACAATAAAATTTCGTACAATACTCGACGAAAAAACACTTTTTCTGACCTCGTGTGATTGCAACTCATACTCGTTAGAAAAAAGTTTTTACGTCCTTGTGTCATAATGTACTATTTATTCCACTCGGTACGATAATGAACGTTTTACGCACGCCTCGCGTGCGTAAAAACCCTCGTTTTTCGTACCGCGTACAATAAAATTTCGTACAATACTCGACGAAAAAACACTTTTTCTAACCTCGTGTGATTGCAACTCATGCTCGTTAGAAAAAAGTTTTTACGTCCTTGTGTCATAATGTACTATTCATTCCACTCGGTACGATAATGAACGTTTTACGCACGCAAACTTAAATAAATCTAAGGTTTATTTAAGTTGCCCGAACAAACTTAAATAAACCTAAGGTTTATTTAAAGTTTATTTAAGTTGCCCAAACATACTTAATTAAACCTAAGCTTTATTTAAGATCCCCAAACAAGCTTAAACAAACCTAAGGTTTATTTAAGGTTTTTTTAAGTTGCGCAAACAAACCCAAATCAAATTAAAACAAATTTAAGGTTTATTTAAGTTCTTTTAGGTTAGGTACAACGTACACTGTAAGGATATTTCGCAATATTTTCGAAGCATTCGTCGATTGAGAGGAGAAGAAAAAAAAAAAAAAAAAAAAAAAACTTTTCAACGTCACCGTGGCGAGAGACTACCGCCTTGAGCTTGAGAAATTTCTAACCTCCTGATAAACGCGTTCGTCGTCAGGTCGCTCGTTCTCGTCCATCTCGTTCTCGTAATTTTCCTGGCTCGCCGTGTCCCGCCAATAATCGGCAACCTCGCCGAACAAACCGGTGCTCTCGTCTTTGTTGAAAATAAGATTTTTCATCGGCCATTTTTTCTTCTCGATCTCATCCGTTGTCGCGTTCGTACGTTTTTCCTGATAGTCTTGAGGCCCGCGGTAAAGCCTCGTCGCGTCATTTGTCGACAAATGTCCATGGGCATTCGTAATACCGGTCTTAAGAACAATATACTCGTGCATCCTCGTCGAATCCGCGTCAGCGTGAAAATGTGGCGCGTGCATTATTATACGTATCGGCAAGTAAGTTGACGCCGTTTTATCCGTTTGTCCCGATGTATTTTCATCCGCCATTTTGTATGTAGCGCGTGCGTCGACAAAATGGCGGCGACTAGCGTCATTGGAAGCGATCGTCGATGATTCGTCGATGATATTTACCGCTGGATTACGCGTCGTAGCCTCAAAATTGATCGTTTCTATCGTTGACGATTGGCCCGAGGCGTTCGCCATTTTAGGTGCGGCAGAAACGTCCACGAAATGGCTGACTTCGGTTGTAACGTGGCGGGACGATTCGAATCCTGTAAATTGACGAATCGAAGAATCGACGAATTAAAGAATTGACTGTAAATTACGAATCGCTTCGATGAAAAAAAAAAAAAAAAAAAAAAAAAAAAAAAAAACGTGACCTTACCTTCCGTGTTGGACGCCTGCGCAGTTTCGTCGGTCATCGTACTCACCGTTGTCTCCAAAACCTCGAGATCCACGATCGTAGATCCAAAACCTTCGTCAACCATCAAAACGCTTTCCGTCCGATAGTTCAAACTTTCGCCACCAGGATTTGCCGTTGTTACGTTCCCACTTGCGATTGGATCTTGGGATTCGGTTGGAGATTCATCCGTAACTTCGTCATCGTTCATTATCGTGGTATCCTCGATGACCTTGAGGGTGCTCGTTCGCCAATGGAATTCGACGTCAGTCTCAAGGTCATCGGTGCCAGTTGCGTTAACGTCCAAGGTCGCAGCGTCCTTGAAGCTTCCGAGATTATCCTCTATCGTCTTCGACGAGGCTTCAACAAGGTCATCAAGCTCACCAGAGTGACGAGTCTCGTTTTCACGAAGACGACAGGCTCCGCATGGCTCGTCGTTGTGAGTCGACAAAATGGCCGCTTTCACGT
>CAWVQM010000012.1:0-97500 GCA_963932345.1 Ophion ventricosus | reverse complement strand
TGTTTTTTTTTTTTTAATTTTTTTTTTTTATTATTTCTTCAATAATAATAATAATTTATAAATAAATGACAGAAAATATATCGAAAAAATCTTATATTTATTATTATCGATGTATTTCGTCGTTAACATTTTTACATTGTTTTTTTTTTTTTTTTTTTTTTTTCACAAACTTAATTGAATTTGAATTAAAAAATTATTATTATTATTGTTAAATTGGAGAAAATCGACAATTCATTTTCTTTTTTCTGTGTTTTTTTTTTTTTTTTTTTTTTTTTATTCAATTGTGATTATTTTTGTAGCGGTGGAGATAATAAAAAAAAATAAAAATAAAAAAACAAGTGTAAAACGCGATGTTTTCGAAAATTCGTGACAATTCGACACTCGCGATTGTTTGGATTTGTTTGGGTTTATTATCGAACAACGTTCTAAGTTCGGAGAATTTCGTAAATAATTTTGCAACGATCGAAACGTTCGACGATAAATTCGACGGGATAAAATCATCGTTGAATTACGCGAACAACGGGACTATTGATTTTGGGAATAACGTGAAAAAAATTGGTCCTGATACCGAGGATTTTTCACGGCAGCTGAAATATTTGGAAAATCCGGAAAGAATATTGCGAAGCAAGGTGAACGTGTTGGCGCGTCTTCTCAAGATTCACGTCGATCGTATTCGTGACGTCACTGATCAGGTAGGAAATTCGAAAATGGAAGAAACAATAAAATTGAAGAATTGACGAATTGAAAAATTGACGAATTGAAGAATTGAAGAATTGACGAATTGACGAATTGAAGAATTGACGAATTGAAGAATTGAAGAAGGGAAGAATTGACGAATTGAAGAATTATAGAATTGACGAATTGAAGAATTGACGAATCGAATAATTGAAGATGGGAAAAATTGACGAATTGAAGAATTATAGAATTGACGAATTGAAGAATTGACGAATGGAAAAATTGACGATTGAAGAATTCACGAATCGAATAATTGACGAATTGATTAATTGAAGGTTTGACAAAATAAAGAATTGACGAATTGATTAATTGAAGATTGGACAAATTAAAGAATTGACGAATTGAAGAATTAATGAAGGGAAAAATTGGCGAATTGAAGAATTATAGAATTGACGAATTGAAGAATTGACGAATGGAAAAATTGACGAATTGACGAATTTACGAATCGAATAATTGACTAATTGAAGATTTGACAAATTAAAGAATTGACGAATTTAAGAATTCACGAAACGAATAATTGACGAATTGACTGATCGAAGATTTGAAAAATCAAAGAATTGACGAATTTAAGAATTCACGAAACGAATAATCGACGAATTGAAGAATTGATTAATTGAAGATTTGACAAATTAAAGAATTGACGAATTGAAGAATTGACTGATTGAAGATTTGAAAAATCAAAGAATTGACGAATTGAAGAATTGACGAATTGGCTAATTGAAAGTTGACTAAATTAAGAATTGACGGATTGAATAATTGACTAATTGACGAATTGACGAACTGAAGAATTGAAGGATTGACTAATTGAAGAATTGACGGATCGAAGAATTGACCAATTGAAGAATTAATGAATTGACGAATTGGAAATTGAAGAATTGAAGAATTAATGAATTGACGAATTGAAGTTTATTTGGATTGCAGTGAAATGCATTTGTTTGGGTTTGTTTGGGTTTGCTTGTTTGGGTTTGTTTGGGTTTGCTCGTTTGGGGTTTTGTTTGGGTTTGCTTGTTTGGGGGTTTGTTTGTTTGGGTTTGTTTGGGTTTGCTGGTTTGGGGTTTTGTTTGGGTTTGTTTGTTTGGGTTTGTTTGGGTTTGCTTGTTTGGGGTTTTGTTTGGGTTTGCTTGTTTGGGGTTTTGTTTGTTTGGGTTTGTTTGGGTTTGTTTGTTTGGGGGGGTTTGTTTGGGTTTGCTTGTTTGGGTTTGTTCGTTTGGGGGGTTTGTTTGGGTTTGTCTGGGTTTGTTTGGGTTTGTTTGTTTGGATGAAATTTGCGATCGAAAACCGAAAACGAGGAACAAGAAAAAAAAAAAAAAAAAAAAAAAGAGCACGAATCGCGCAAATTTTTTTTTTACACCGTCGATTAATCGTTTAATTTCTCATCAAAGTTTCGTCTCCGTTGAAGGTCGAGCTGGTATTCCTGGTCGACGCGTCGGCCTCGGTCGGCGTCGAAAATTTTCGCAGCGAATTAAACTTCGTCCGTAAATTGTTGTCGGACTTTACCGTTGAGCCGAACGCGACGCGCGTCGCGCTCGTCACGTTCGCCGGTAGGAGGCACATCGTCAGGCGCATCGATCAAATTTCGCGTAGCGACGACAACGATCATAAGTGCAAGTTGCTCAATAAACAATTGAGCGATGTTTCTTACACGGGCGGAGGAACTTACACCCGTGGCGCATTGTTGGAAGCCCTCGTAAGTGAAAAAAAAAAAAAAAAAAAAAAAATTTTTTTGAAAAAGCAATATTTTTTTTTTCGAAATATAAAGAAAAAAATTCTTCATGTATTTCGAATAAAACTAAAAAATTCAAATTTTCCATTTTATTTTTTGTTTGGTTTTGTTTGGGTTTGTTTGGGTTTGTACGTTTGATTTTTTGCATTAAAAAAAATGTAACATTCATTGTTTCGTATTACTTTTTTTTTTAAATGATTTTTTTTGAAAATTATGTCGAACTTTTTGTTAAAAGTTCGTTTTTTTTTTTTTTTTTTTTTTTCTAATAAAACGTTATTAGAAATAGTATTTCGAATAAAACTAAAAAATTCAAATTTTCCATTTTATTTTTTGTTTGGTTTTGTTTGGGTTTGTTTGGGTTTGTACATTTGATTTTCCATTTTATTTTTTGTTTGGGTTTGTTTGGGTTTGTACGTTTGATTTTTTGCATTAAAAAAAAATGTAACATTCATTGTTTCGTATTACTTTTTTTTTTAAATGATTTTTTTTTGAAAATTATGTCGAACTTTTTGTTGAAAGTTCGTTTTTTTTTTTTTTTTTTTGTTTTCTTCTTCAACCAGGCAATTTTACAAAACAGTCGAGAAGGTTCTGAAAAAGTAATCTTCCTAATAACGGACGGCTTCAGTAACAGCGGCGATCCCCGTCCGGCGGCGAAACTTTTGAAAAATATTGGCGCGACGATATTCACATTTGGCATTCGTACGGGAAATATCGAGGAGCTGCACGATATTGCGAGCGAGCCTGGCTACACTCACAGTTATCTTCTCGATTCGTTTCCCGATTTCGAGGCGTTAGCGCGACGAGCTTTGCACCGAGGTAAGTCCATGAGACTCTTAAGGGGAGTGACGATAAAAACGAAAAAAAAAAACAAAAAAAACATTTTTTAAACGTACCGGAAGTTATCGTAAAAGAGAAAAAGAAGAACCGCAAATGATCGAAAGAAGAAATTAATATTTAAAAAAAAACAAACAAAAAAAATACGTACCGGAAGTTATCGTAAAAGAGAAAAAGAACCGGAAGTGATCAAAAGAAGAAATAAATATTAAAAAAAAAACAAAAAAAAACGTACCGGAAGTTATCGTAAAAGAGAAAAAGAACCGGAAATGATAAAAGAAGAAATAAATTTAAAAAAAAAACAAAAAAAACGTACCGGAAGTTATCGTAAAAGAGAAAAAGAACCGGAAATGATCAAAAGAAGAAATAAATATTAAAAAAAAAAAAAAAAACAAAACATACCGGAAGTTACCGTAAAAGAGAAAAAGAAGAAATAAATATTAAAAAAAAAAAAAAACAAAAAGAAAACATACCGGAAGTTATCGTAAAAGAGAAAAAGAAGAACCGGAAATGATCGAAAGAAGAAATAAATATAAAAAAAAACATACCGGAAGTTATCGTAAAAGAGGAAAAGAACCGGAAATGATCAAAAGAAGAAATAAATATAAAAAAAAAAAACAAAAAAAAAACATACCGGAAGTTACCGTAAAAGAGAAAAAGAAGAACCGGAAATGATTGAAAGAAGAAATAAATATTTAAAAAAACACAAAAAAAAACGTACCGGAAGTTTTATCGTAAAAGAGAAAAAGGAGAACCGGAAATGATCGAAAGAAGAAATAAATATAAAAAAAAACAAAAAAATACGTACCGGAAGTTATCGTAAAAGAGAAAAAAAAGAACCGGAAATGATCAAAAGAAGAAATAAATATTAAAAAAAAAAATAACCAAAAAAAAACATACCGGAAGTTATCGTAAAAGAGAAAAAGAAGAACCGGAAATGATCGAAAGAAGAAATAAATATTTGAAAAAAAAATGAAAAGAGAGAAACAAAAATAAAAATAAAGAAAGAAAAGAAGAAAAAAATAAAAGAAAAGAAGAAAAAGAAAAGAAAAAAAGAAATTCCGCCCCCTCAAAAAGTCATAATCGAATTTATTTAATAATTTTTTATTCTTTCGCACCAGAATTATTTCTGGACGAAAGAATGGGACGCGTATTTTCAACCTATTCATCACGAAATTATCATTTTAGATCTCAAAGCTGGTCGTTACGTGCCTGTGAGAGTCTCGAGCGATTGCAATTGGCTGTGCTCGTCGAAAAATATGAGCGAAGAAATGGAAGAATGTTGCGACGAATTGGCGATATGCGCTTGTGGAACGGCCACGGGACACTACGCCTGTCTCTGTCCCAGAGGTTACTTTGGTTCCGGCCTCAAAGGATTTTGTCAACGTTAGACAAGTTTTTTTTTTTTTTTTTCAAATTATTTACCAATTTTTATTTTTATTTCGTATTTTTTGTTTATTTTTTAAATTTTATTTATTTATTTTTACTTTATTTCATTTAAACAAAATTGTATTAAAATATTTTGTTATTATTTTATTTTTTTTTATTTTAATTTTTTAAAAATATTTTATTTATTTATTTTATTTGTATTTATTACAATTTTATTTATTCATTTACTTTTATTTTATTTTTTTAAATTTTATTTATTTATTATTACTCTATTTTATTTCTTAAAAATTTTTTTTACTCAATTTTTTTCTATTTCATACATTTATTTATTTTTATTTGATTTGATTTTTTTTAAATTTTATTCATTCATTTTTATTTGTTTCGATTTTATTTGATTTTTTTTTCTTCATATTTATTAATTATCATGATTTTTCTTTTGATTTTTTTTTTTTTTTCAGCCTGCCCAAACGGGACCTTCGATCCTGGAGAAAGACCCATCGATTCCGAAAGCCAGTGCACTCCCTGCACAAACGTGAATCACGTGACTGTAAAAGTACCCGCGACTTCACCGGACGATTGCGTCTGTGCACCGGGATTCATCACGGACGGACAAAGCTGCGAAGGTTCGTTCGATCAATATCTCAAATCTTAATGTATATCCGTTCACTTGTCTAATTTTATTTCACTCGGTACGATAATGGCCTTTTTGTGCTCCCGCGTGCGTAAAAAAGCCCATTTTCACACCTCGTGAAATAAAATTTCGTACAACACTCGTTAAAAAAAAGTCTTTTACGTCCTTGTGCTATAATGTACTGTTATTAGCGTTAAGCCTCTTGTTTTCCTCGCCCGGGAATATTTGGCACTCTTTTTTTTGAGGTTAAAAATGAATGCGCGCCATCACGATCTTGTCGTTCATCTGTCTAATTTTATTCCACACGGTACGATAATGGCCGTTTTGTGCTCCCGCGTGCGTAAAAAAGCCCATTTTCACACCTCGTGAAATAAAATTTCGTACAACACTCGTTAAAAAAAAGTCTTTTACGTCCTTGTGCTATAATGTACTGTTATTAGCGTTAAGCCTCTTGTTTTCCTCGCCCGGGAATATTTGGCACTCTTTTTTTGAGGTTAAAAATGAATGCGCGCCATCACGATCTTGTCGTTCATCTGTCTAATTTTATTCCACACGGTACGATAATGGCCGTTTTGTGCTCCCGCGTGCGTAAAAAAGCCCATTTTCACACCTCGTGAAATAAAATTTCGTACAGCAGTCGTTAAAAAAAAGTCTTTTACGTCCTTGTGCTATAATGTACTGTTATTAGCGTTAAGCCTCTTGTTTTCCTCGCCCGGGAATATTTGGCACTCTTTTTTTTGAGGTTAAAAATGAATGCGCGCCATCACGATCTTGTCGTTCATCTGTCTAATTTTATTCCACACGGTACGATAATGGCCGTTTTGTGCTCCCGCGTGCGTAAAAAAGCCCATTTTCACACCTCGTGAAATAAAATTTCGTACAGCAGTCGTAAAAAAAGTCTTTTACGTCCTTGTGCTGTTATTAGCGTTAAGCCTCTTATTTTCCTCGCCCTGAATATTTGGCACTCTTTTGTGAGTGCCTCGATCTCGTTGGTCTTGAAGGTTAGGACATTTATTTCGCGATTCGAGACTTCCGATTTCGTAGTTCCCAAAAAAAAAAATACGTATATATATACACATATTGTTTTTTTATTCCTCATCAGTTCGTCGTCGACTTTTTTCTTGTATATCGATAGCCAAAAGAAAAAAAACTTGCACAAATGTCTCTTCGAGTTAAACGAGACCCTTGCCAGCTGCGAGGGTCGGTATGTCGCCAGGAAGCAAAGTAACCTCGTCCAGAGGATTCGGATACTTGACGATGTAAGAACCGGCCTGTTCCAATCTAAAATCGCGTTTAGCCGCGAGCCAGCCGTACTGCAAAAAAAAAATATTAACATTTTATTTAGCAATTGAAATGTCTTGTTTTGAACAAAAATAAATTCTTTCCCTTTTTTTTTTTTTTGACAGAAAGGAAACGAAATTAAATTAATAATATTTATACATATTCGCGTATAGTAATGACGTCACAATTTGAGATTTATACTTTTTTTTTTGCAGTTAAAAAATTCTTTAAAAAATCTTTTAAAATTCTGCGAAAAATCTTCAAAAATGTTGCAATGAATATTCAAAAAATTCACCAAAAAATCTTACAAAATTCGCTACTTAAAAAAAAGAAAAATCTCCAACAAATCTTCATAAATACTGTACAAAGTCTTAAAAAATTCTTTTAAAAAACTTCAAAAATTCTATTCAAAATCTTTAAAAATTCTTTAAATAATCTTAAAACATTCTTTTAAAAATCGCCAAAAATTCTTTTAAAATCCTTTGAAAAATCGTCAAAAATTCTTTAAAAAATTATTAAAAATTCTTTGAAAAATCGTCAAAAATTCTGTAAAATATCTTAAAAAATTCTATTAAAAATACTGCAAAAATTCTTCTAAAATCTTTTTAAAAATCGTCAAAAATTCTTTTAAAAATCTTCAAAATATCTTTAAAAATTCTATTTAAAATTTTCAAAAATTCTATTTAAAATCTTCAAAAATTCTCGGAATTTTCTTCAAAGATTCTTCAAAAAATCTATTAAAAAAATAAAATAAATCCCAAATCGAGATGAGAGGCTGATTATTTTTATTTGCCAATCCATTGGTGGTCTTGGGAAAAGGCATAGCGGTTCTGTCATCTTTTTTCAAATCGACGTCCGTCTCAGCAGCTTTTTTTTCCTCGCACAATTGCTTCATTTCCTCGTGAACATTTCTACGTTGAAAAATATATATGAAAAATTCGAAATACCAAAAGTACGAGAAAAAAAAAAGTCAGCATTATTTTCACTCAACGATCATTGAATATTAATTCAATTTATATTACTTGTACTCGTCGCAGAGCCACTCGTACTCTCTCAGCCATTTGAATTGAACGTTTCTACTCTTCCTCGATAATTCGTCCAAATATTTCATGTGTGCGACGTGATCGTACGCCTTGTCCTTATTTCCATTCATTCTCGCTCGATAAATTTTATTCTTTCAAATTCCTTTCGCCTTATTCCGTTGAGCTTTGAAATTAGGTTATCTTTGACCAGTCTGAATTTGACACACTATCGGGAATATATAATGTTAGGCCAAATTATCGAAAGGCTTACATCCAAGAGAGCGCCGTTTCCGAAAGAGAAGATGTGTAGCATTTTTTTGGGGTAGGTTATCGAAGAAATTCTTCCTTTTGAACGGAAGTAATGCGATTTTGCATTTACTTTTCAGCATTATAGATAATTTTATGATTCTATAATTCTAACGTGGCACGGGCCTATAATTCTATAATTCCATAATTTTATAATTCTATAATCGTATAATTTTATAATTCTATAATTCTATAATTCCATAATTCTATAATTCTATAATTCTACAATTCTATAGTTCTACAATTCTATAGTTCTATAATTCTATAATTCTATAATTCTATAATTTTTTAATTCTATAATTCTATAATTTTTTAATTCTATAATTCTATAATTCTATAATTCTATAATTCTATAATTCTATAATTCTATAATTCTATAATTCCATAATTCTATAATTCCATAATTCTATAATTCTATAATTCTATAATTCTATAATTCTATAATTCTATAATTCTATAATTCTATAATTCTATAATTCTATAATTCTATAATTCTATAATTCTATAATTCTATAATTCTATAATTCTATAATTCTATAATTCTATAATTCTATAATTCTATAATTCTATAATTCTATAATTCTATAATTCCATAATTCTATAATTCCATAATTCCATAATTCTATAATTCTATAATTCTATAATTCTATAATTCTATAATTCTATAATTCTATAATTCTATAATTCTATAATTCTATAATTCTATAATTCTATAATTCTATAATTCTATAATTCTATAATTCTATAATTCTATAATTCTATAATTCTATAATTCTATAATTCTATAATTCTATAATTCTATAATTCTATAATTCTATAATTCTATAATTCTATAATTCTATAATTCTATAATTCTATAATTCTATAATTCTATAATTCTGTAATTCTATAATTCTGTAATTCTATAATTCTATAATTCTATAATTCTATAATTCTATAATTCTATAATTCTATAATTCTGTAATTCTATAATTCTATAATTCTATACTTGTATAATTCTATAATTCTATACTTCTATAATTCTATAATTCTATAATTCCATAATTCTATGATTCTATAATTCTACATTTATATAATTCTATATTCTAGATTCCTATTATTACAATTCTTACAATGAGTATTACAATTGCAAAAAAAAAAAAAGAATTATTATTATAATCATTATTATTTTTTCATTAAATCAATTCAATGTATTGAACTGAAGCGATAAGGTGTCCAAAGTTGAGTGTTCCGGAAAACGGTTACTTCGTCAAAGCCAGCGCTTGCAGTAACGTTGTAAACGCGGCGTGCGGCCTCCGCTGTAGAATTGGCTTCAATCTTATTGGCGACAGCATAAGACTCTGTCGTAAGAATGGGATATGGTCCGGCACAGAGCCCCAATGCTTACGTATGTACATGTCACGTTAATAATTCAAGCCTATAATTTTCAAAAAAAAATCATTTTCGAAAAAAAGTTTCTTTCCGCAAAAAAAAATGGCAAAAAAAAATCGAAAAAATAAATGAAACAATTGTGATTTTTTCTAAAATTAGATTTTACATTTTCTAGATTTTAGATTTTTTTTTAGATTTTCTAAAATTAGATTTTAGATTTTTTAGATTTTCTAAAATTAGATTTTAGTTTTTTAGATTTTCTAAAATTAGATTTTAGATTTTTTTAGATTTTCTAAAATTAGATATTAGATTTTTTAGATTTTCTAAAATTAGATTTTAGATTTTTTTAGATTTTCTAAAATTAGATTTTAGATTTTTTAGATTTTTTAAAATTAGATTTTAGATTTTTTAGATTTTCTAAAATTAGATTTTAGATTTTTTCTAAAATTAGAAGATCGAAAGGAAAATAGATGAAATTGAAAAAAAAACAACGTCTTAAATTGAACGTATCTCGACAATTTTTTTGCGCTTCACGTGAATAGCAAACGTAAAGAGGAAAATCTTTTCTTTTTTTTTCAAGTGAAAACTTGCGCAGCCTTAAGGGCTCCGATCCACGGTCGTATACGTTGCGAGCACGAGGTGAACGAGAGAAAAGTGAAAAAAGTCGCAAATTTGCTCGCTTATCCGATCGACACCCGGTGCCGATTCAAGTGCGACGCTGGCTTTCAATTGCGCGGCAGCAAAGTGAGAAATTGCTTGCCACTTTCGAGGTGGGACGGTCTCAAGGTCACTTGCAAACGTGAGTTGTCAAAAAGAGCAAAAAAAAATTACAAAATGCCATTTATTTGTATTTTAAATGAATGTATCTCGAAAAATATTAGATATAGAGAAAAAAGTTACAAATTGAAGTTATAGGAAATTAAATTTTCTATAAAAAAGGTTCTTATTATTTTTATCGTTCGACGCACCGTTTACGAGATATTGATAAAAACGTATTTTTCCAAGATGGCGGCTAAGGCTCGCGCCCCCTAGTGACGAAAACTTGTATTTGCACTTAGGGCCCGCCCACTTATACATTCCAATAAAAAAATATCCATCATTTAGATCTTATGCTTGGCGAATATTGCGTGGCTCTTCGACTGTTTAGCGCACTATATCTCATTAACTATTGATTTAACGAAAAAAAGCTTCAGACAAAATTTGTAGCGAATCTTGTGTTCAACAACTTTGATTATTAATATTTCCTTTGTATTTCGAATCTTCAATGAGATATTTAAGAAAAACCATAATTGGAGTTTTTCAACTAGCTGTATCTCGGAAAATATTAACTATAAAGAAAAAACGTTACTTATAAGAGTTATAGGAAATTAAATTTTCTACGAAAAAGGTCTCTATCGTTTTTATCCTGCGACGCACCGTTCACGAGATATTAATAAAAAACGCGCTTTTCAAGATAGCAGCGAACGCTCGCGACCTCTGTTTAAGACTTTTATTTTCCACTTTATCACGACCATGTTCGATACTTATCGGCCCAAACGATTTACAATAATTTTTACTTTTTTTTTCAACAATTATCTGTCCATTATTATTCGTTCGCCAGAAATTAAGTGCGAACCGTTGCGGCGTCTCGCGAACGGGAACGTCACGCCTGAGCTTTGTACCGGAACGAAAAAGCTCTCGTTCGCGACGAATTGCACGTTTTCCTGTAACGAAGGCTTTGCTCTTGTTGGTCCGAAAATTCGACACTGCACAGGCAAGAACGGTGTTTGGTCTCAAAGGCACACCGTCGCTCAATGCATCGGTTAGTGCATATTTTTTTTTTTTTTTCTATAACCTAAAAGAAGTTCAACTTCGAGGATGCCGTCAATTGCAAGATTTCCCTGATTGAATTAAATTGAATGTTGATGGCTTAAGCTCTACTTGTTTTATTTATCGAAAGACAAAACGCCCCCGAGTATAACGTGCCCGATGAATTCCACGTGGGAAACTCTTGCGGGCAAGAATTACGCAATGGTAAATTGGAGTTTACCGTTAGCCTCGGACAATTCCGGTAATAGCCCAAATGTCTGGAGCAAGCCGCACGTTAAATTGCCGTGGAGAGCGAAAATTGGTATTTACAAAATGGCTTACGTGGCTCAGGATTCCAGTGGCAATAAAGCAAAATGCAAATTCACCGTTCGTGTTGTTGGTGAGTTTGCGATTTTTCTATAAATGTTTTAATTCGTAGATTTTAGATTTTAGATTTTAGATTTTAGATTTTAGATTTTAGATTTTAGATTTTAGATTTTAGATTTTAGATTTTAGATTTTAGATTTTAGATTTTAGATTTTAGATTTTAGATTTTAGATTTTAGATTTTAGATTTTAGATTTTAGATTTTAGATTTTAGATTTTAGATTTTAGATTTTAGATTTTAGATTTTAGACTTTAGACTTTAGATTTTAGATTTTAGATTTTAGATTTTAGATTTTAGATTTTAGATTTTAGATTTTAGATTTTAGATTTTAGATTTTAGATTTTAGATTTTAGATTTTAGATTTTAGATTTTAGATTTTAGATTTTAGATTTTAGATTTTAGATTTTAGATTTTAGATTTTAGATTTTAGATTTTAGATTTTAGGTTTTAGATTTTAGATTTTAGATTTTAGATTTTAGATTTTAGATTTTAGATTTTAGATTTTAGATTTTAGATTTTAGATTTTAGATTTTAGATTTTAGATTTTAGATTTTAGATTTTAGATTTTAGATTTTAGATTTTAGATTTTAGATTTTAGATTTTAGATTTTTTTCAATTCCATAAAGAAATAAAAATTCTCTATAAACAGACAAGGAGCCACCGACGGTGGAGAACTGTCAGGATCCGTCGTTCTTCCTAACGGTGGGCAAACCTTTCGGTGAAAACGTCACCTGGACGGAGCCAATATTTCACGACAATTCGGGTGATCCTGTAAAAATTCTAAAGAGTCACGAAATTCCCGTATGCGATTGTCCGGTCGGTGAAACTCGTATATATTACGATGCCACCGATCGTTTTGACAATTCGGCGAGATGCGTGATTAACGTCACCGTCGAAGGTGACGAAAAGCTTCGTTTGACGAATAAAAGAGCACGATTAGTCGCGAGTCTTTATCTATTTCATATTTTATTTATTGTTTATTTTAATTTTTAATTTTTTTTTTTTATATTAATTTTTACAATTAATTCAAGACGCTTGTCAGCATCCGCCCGTTGCGCCAAACGGCCGAACTAATTGCGAAAAGAACGAGGACGATAGCGTTAAATGCGTCTTGACATGCGACGATGGTTATGGCTTCGCGACAGAATCGACCGATTCCTCGGATCATGATGAAACGATGATACTCACTTGCGGTCACGATCTTAGTGCCTGGAACAACACATTTTTCCCCGAGTGCACCGGTGAGCTATTTTTTCTTTTTTTTCCTCTTTAAAATTCGCCCGCTTTTAGACTTTAGGCGTACGCGCATGCGTGTAATATTTTAATATATTAAATATTTAAATTTTTGAAATTAAATTCAAATATTTGCATTTAAAGATAACAATACAAAGATCACAAATGTGTTTGAACTTGAATAATTCTTCTCTTGTTTTTTTTTGTTTTTATTATTATTTTTTTTTTTTTCAACGTACTTTCATAGCGACGGAAGTACCAAAGTCCATAGGTCGCGACCTCAACGTTATTCTCCAGGGTAATTCCAGTTTTTGCGATAATTCGACGATAATACGTCAGGTAATTTTTCCATTATTTTAGATTTTAGACCCTCGATTTTGGTTTCTCGATTTTTAGATCGTAGATTCTGGATTCTAGATTGTCAATTTTTGATTGTCGATTTTGGTTTCTCGATTTTTAGATCCTAGATTCTGGATTCTAGATTGTCGATTTTTGATTGTCGATTTTGGTTTCTCAATTTTGTAGATCCTAGATTCTGGATTCTAGATTGTCGATTTTTGATTCTCGATTTCAGATTCCAGATGCTCGATTTTAGATCCTAGATTCTTGATTTAAAATTCGCGATTTTAGATTCTAGATTTTCGATTTTAGATTCTAGATTGACGATTTTATATTCTAGATTCTCGATTTTAGATTCCAGATTCGCGATTTTAGGTTCTAGATTTTAGATTCCAGATTCGCGATTTTAGGTTCTAGATTTTAGATTCTAGATTCTCGATTTTAGGTTCTAGATTTTAGATTCTCGATGCTAGATTTTAGATTTTAGATTCTAGATTCTCGATTTTAGATTCCAGATTTGAGATTCTAGATTCCACATTTTAGATTCTAAATTCTCGATTTTAAATTCTAGATTCTCGATTTCAGATCATTCGAGATTCTAGATTCTCAATTTTAGCAAAACACACAAATGGCTTAATTCGACTTCCAATTTTGTCCAGTTGTCGGACGTGATTGCCGGCGACTTAACCTCAAATATGTTCGACCTGTGCGGCAACGAGATCGACTGCAATCTCGTTAAGTACGATCCGAAATGCGACGAGGAAATAATCGAAGAATTCGCCACGAGTGTTCTCGGTCGCCGTAAGCGCGCGCAAAATGGCGTAGACGCTCACGAAATGGCGTCGAAAACCACGCGAGCCGCGCGCCCCTCCACGGTTGCCAAAGCAACGACGAACGACAAGACGAAAAGTAAATCCCGTTCGAAGCGAAAGAAAGCGAAAATCGAGATTAAGTTTCGTTTTATAGGTAATTTTTTATCTTTTTAATCGCGATCAAGTTTTTTTTTTTTTTTTTTTTTTTTATAAATAATTCTTAATTTTTTTCTTCGAGTAACAAAATTCGTTAATCGGCAGGAAAAATAATTGCCGAAAATCGCAACAATCCGAAGCTCGGTATAAAAAAATTGCGCGAAAAAATCGACGCTATGACGAAGTCCGGACAATTGGATTTGTTGAACGACAGGACGAATCGGGAGATCGCAAAATTGGCGCTTAATTTGAAAACGGTCTTCAAGGAGGCACGTGAAATTTGCGATGTCGGCCGCGTCCTCAAAAAACACAATTGCAGTAAGCTCCGTTTTTTTTTTTTTTTTTTTTCAACGAACATTCAACAAAACAATAAAAAATTTAAAGTCGCGGTAAAAATGAAAATTATTATTATTATTCCTTAATTTTAGATTCTAGATTCTCGATTTTAGATTCTAGATTCTAGATTCTAGATTCTAGATTCTAGATTCTAGATTCTAGATTCTAGATTCTAGATTCTAGATTCTAGATTCTAGATTCTAGATTCTAGATTCTAGATTCTAGATTCTAGATTCTAGATTCTAGATTTTAGATTCTAGATTTTAGATTCTAGATTCACGATTTTAGGTTGTAGATTTTAGATTTAATCGATTTTTTTATATTTTTTTATGAAACCTTCACTTCTTTTTTTTTTTTAAGGACGTTACTTAAAATTTAATTTCCAGCCGAATGCCCAATGGGAACGTTTCACAATACCACGAGAGATCAATGCCAGGCTTGTCCATTTGGCGAGTACCAAAACTCAACGGCAACGATTAATTGCGTCAAGTGTCCGTTGCACACGTACACGAGAAAAATGCATTCGAAGAAAATTTCCGACTGTCTGCGTGAGTCGATTTAAAAAACCACTTTTATTTTGCGGACTGAAAAATCCTCGATAAACTCGATAATAATCGAATTTTAATTCGATTAAAAAAAAAAAAAAGTATGTTTTTCATTATTAAGAAGAAAAAAAAAAGAAAAGAATTTTGTTTTTAGTAATGAGAAAATTGTAATTTGACTTTTGGAAGTACGCAATTGAATTTTGTTTCTGGAAATTAAAAAAAAAAAGACGGATTTGATTTTATAAATAAAAAAGCAGAACTTTGCAGAACTTTTTTTTCTTAAAAATAGAAAATAAATTTTGTTTTATTTGAAAATAAAAGATAAATTTGTGTTTTTCTTGTTAATAAAATAGTGTTTTTCTTGCAAAAGAAATATCTTTTCGGAAACAAAAGAAAAAAAAACACTTTTATTGCTAAAAAACATTTTTTTGGTGTTCTAGAAAAAAAAAACATTTTCTTTGCCATTTGGGAAAATAAATCGTTTGCCTTTTTTTTTCCTCTCCTCTCCTCTCATAGCTGTGTGCAAACCCGGCTTTTTTTCGCGTCGAAAGATTCACCAAGTTTCGTCCGCCGGCCTAGAGCCTTGCACGAGCTGCGATGTCGGCTCTTATCAATCCGATTACGGGAAAACATTTTGCCACGTGTGTCAGGACAATAAAACAACGAGCTATCGTGGATCCGTTAGCTCGAACGATTGTTTCGATGTTCGGCCGATTATCGAGGATCCTTGCGAAACGATGCCGTGCTTTAACGCCGGAAATTGCAGCTCCGAAAATGAAACTTTCACGTGCGATTGTCCCGAGACTTACGTGGGTGAGTACAAACCGATACTTTGTTAGATTTTAGATTTTAGATTTTAGATTTTAGATTTTAGATTTTAGATTTTAGATTTTAGATTTTAGATTTTAGATTTTAGATTTTAGATTTTAGATTTTAGATTTTAGATTTTAGATTTTAGATTTTAGATTTTAGATTTTAGATTTTAGATTTTAGATTTTAGATTTTAGATTTTAGATTTTAGATTTTAGATTTTAGATTTTAGATTTTAGATTTTAGATTTTAGATTTTAGATTTTAGATTTTAGATTTTAGATTTTAGATTTTAGATTTTAGATTTTAGATTTTAGATTTTAGATTTTAGATTTTAGATTTTAGATTTTAGATTTTAGATTTTACATTTTACATTTTAGATTTTAGATTTTAGATTTTAGATTTTAGATTTTAGATTTTAGATTTTAGATTTTAGATTTTAGATTTTAGATTTTAGATTTTAGATTTTAGATTTTAGATTTTAGATTTTAGATTTTAGATTTTAGATTTTAGATTTTAGATTTTAGATTTTAGATTTTAGATTTTAGATTTTAGATTTTAGATTTTAGATTTTAGATTTTAGATTTTAGATTTTAGATTTTAGATTTTAGATTTTAGATTTTAGATTTTAGATTTTAGATTTTAGATTTTAGATTTTAGATTTTAGATTTTAGATTTTAGATTTTAGATTTTAGATTTTAGATTTTAGATTTTAGATTTTAGATTTTAGATTTTAGATTTTAGATTTTAGATTTTAGATTTTAGATTTTAGATTTTAGATTTTAGATTTTAGATTTTAGATTTTAGATTTTAGATTTTAGATTTTAGATTTTAGATTTTAGATTTTGAAGCCCAAATTTCACATTGTGTGTTTATTTCAACGTCAGGATCGACGTGCGAAAGACGACAGGAGCCGTGCGAGTCCTCGCCGTGTCTGAACGAGGGCTCTTGCAAAGTCACGAACACGAGCGACTCCGAATATTCGTATTTTTGCAACTGCAAAACAGGATTCACCGGACGTCATTGTCAAGTGATGAAAATAAATTCGCATATATTAAAAAAAAAAAAAAAAAAAAAAAAAAAACTACACCGATGAGAGAAAGAAAAAGCATTTTTTCTTATCAATTTTTTTTCCAAAGCTTTTGTTTCCACTTGTCAAGAGAAAAAAGAATATAAATGTCGTTTCGTTTATTTAAAAAAGAAAAAGAAATTATATTTCTTTTTTTTTTTTCATTCTTTCACAATTTGTTTTTCTTTCTTTTTTTATTTCCCGATTTAACGAATTTGCATTAATGTTTCGCAGATCTACATCGACGAGTGCGAATTGTCTCCGTGTCAGAACGGCGGAACTTGCGTCAGCACGGAAAAAGACTTCAATTGTCTGTGTCAAGATGGCTTCGAGGGTGAATCTTAAAGTTTTTTAAATAGCTGTTATTTTAATACGTTTTTTTTTTACAAGTCAGAAAAAGAACCTTTTTATTACTTGTAAAAGAAAAGAACTTTTTTTCATACTCGTACAAAAAAGAACCTTTTTATTACTAGTAAAAAAAAATAACGTTTTTTTAATACTAGTACAAAAAAGAACCTTTTTATTACTAGTAAAAAAAAGAACCTTTTTAATTCTAGTAAAGAAAAGAACCTTTTTAATACTAGTAAAAAAAAAAGAACCTTTTTAATACTAGTACAAAAAAGAACCTTTTTATTACTAGTAAAAAAAAAAGAACCTTTTTATTACTAGTAAATAAACGAACCTTTTTATTAGTTGTAAAATTTTTATAATATTTTTTTTTTTTGTTTTTCGAAGGAATAATTTATTTTTTACGTTTCAAAATCTTTTTTTCCGAAGTTTTTGCCACTTTTTGGAAGCTCGGAAGGGCAAATTTTATTTTCTCTTTCGTTCAGCTTACGGTTGAGGGAGATTTTTTCGGGAAAAGTGACGTTTTTTTTCTTCTTCTTCTTCTTTCTTTCTTTCTTTCTTTCTTTCTTTCTTTCTTTAAGGGTATTTTTGCGAGACAATTGTGAATCATTGCGAGCCATGGACGTGCGAGGAAGGCTCGACTTGCGTGACCGTCGATGGCACTTGGAAGTGTCTATGCGAACCGGGCTTTCTCGGGCTCCGTTGCAACTTGTTGCCATGCGATTGGATTCCCTGTCATCCTAACGCGTTATGCGTCGATTCGAAAGACACCAACGCGACGCGCGACAGTTACAGGTGGATCGATGATTTTTCGTTTTCTTTTTTTTTCTTCTTTCTTTCTTTCTTTCTTTCTTTCTTTCTTTCTTTCTTTCTTTCTTTCTTTCTTTCTTCTTAAATAACGCAAAATTGAATATATGAATTACAAGAAAATTGAATAATTGAATGACGCGAAAATTGCTTCAATAACGAACATACGCGAGTAGTTTTTTTTTTTTTTTTTCTTTTCTTTTCTTTTTTTTTCTTTTCAGCAAACGAACAATAAAATTAATTCGACTTTGACGATGATTTAATTGCATAATTCGGTGAAATTAGGCAATGATGTGTTACATGTTTGAAAATTAGATGCTCGTGTCCGGACGGATACGAAGGTGAGGATTGTGCGATTCGGACAAATCATTGCGTCGCGACGCCCTGCCTGAACGGTGGCAAGTGCACGAACGGTCGTCTCAATTACACCTGCGACTGTCCGATCACTCACGTCGGAATTAATTGCCAAACGGGTGAGGCAGTTTTAAATTTAACGAAAAAAAAAAATAAATAAAAAAATAAAAAAAAATCATTGATCGATCGATCGGATTGAATTGATTGGCCGATTTTTATATCGATTGCAGAATTGTCGTCCGATTTCGTTCTGAAATTCGCGAAAGTCGGGACACATCGCTACGTCATAATGAAGGGACCGAAAAAAAATATCACTGAGGTGAAAATCCTACGAAAACTTGTTCTTTTTTTTTTCCATTTTTATTGCGAGATTTTTTTCTTTATTTTGTTTCGTTGGGAATTTTCTTAATTTTTGTTTCTCTTTGTTTTTCTTTCAACGTTTCAGTTGACCGTTTGTCTTTGGTTGCAATCCGTGGACACGTTTAATTACGGCACTGTATTGTCGTACGCGACCCAATATCAAGACAATGCTCTCACCCTGACCGATTATAATGGGTAATTATATGAATTATTTTTACACCCAATTATTCATTGTTTCGCAATATATTTTTCTCCCCAACGAAAAACATCACAAGACAAATAATTCTTTTATTACAATGGTGATGATTGTTTTTTTGTTTGTTTTTATTCGATAGATTTATTGAACATCTCTCTCTCTCTCTCTCTCTCTCTCTCTCTCTCTCTCTCTCTCTCTCTCTCTCTCTCTCTCTCTCTCTCTCTCTCTCTATCTCTCTCTCTCTCTCTCTCTCTCTCTCTCTCTCTATCTCTCTACTATACTCGACTCTAACTCTACTCTACTCTAAATCTATTGCACTCTAGCTCTACTCTACTCTAACTCTAGTCTAACTCAACTTTAACTTAAATTACTCTACTCTACCCTACCCTAACTCTACTCTACTCTACTCTATTCTACTCTACGCTACTCTACTCTACTCTACTTTAACTCTACTCTAATTCTACTTTAACTCTACTCTACTCCACTCTAACTCTACTCTACTCTAACTCTACTCTACTCCACTTCTAACTCGACTCTACTCTAACTCTATTCTACTCTACTCTATCTTAGTCTAACTCTACTCTACTCTACTCTAACTCTACTCTACTCCACCCTAACTCGACTCTACTCTAACTCTATTCTACTCTACTCTATCTTAGTCTAACTCTACTCTACTCTACTCTATCCTAGTCTAACTCTACTCTAACTCTACTCTACTCTAACTCTACTCCAACTCTACTCTACTCTAACTCTACTCTACTCTAACTCTACTCCACTCTAACTCTACTCTACTCCACTTCTAACTCGACTCTACTCTAACTCTATTCTACTCTACTCTATCTTAGTCTAACTCTACTCTACTCTACTCTAACTCTACTCTACTCCACTCTAACTCGACTCTACTCTAACTCTATTCTACTCTACTCTATCTTAGTCTAACTCTACTCTACTCTACTCTACTCTTACTCTACTCTATCCTAGTCTAACTCTACTCTAACTCTACTCTACTCCAACTCTACTCTAGTCTAACTCTACTCTACTCTAACTCTACTCCACTCTAACTCTACTCTACTCCACTTCTAACTCGACTCTACTCTAACTCTATTCTACTCTACTCTATCTTAGTCTAACTCTACTCTACTCTACTCTAACTCTACTCTACTCCACTCTAACTCGACTCTACTCTAACTCTATTCTACTCTACTCTATCTTAGTCTAACTCTACTCTACTCTACTCTACTCTTACTCTACTCTATCCTAGTCTAACTCTACTCTAACTCTACTCTACTCTAACTCTACTCCACTCTAACTCTACTCTACTCTAACTCTACTCTACTCCACTTCTAACTCGACTCTACTCTAACTCTATTCTACTCTACTCTATCTTAGTCTAACTCTACTCTACTCTACTCTAACTCTACTCTACTCCACTCTAACTCGACTCTACTCTAACTCTATTCTACTCTACTCTATCTTAGTCTAACTCTACTCTACTCTACTCTACTCTTACTCTACTCTATCCTAGTCTAACTCTACTCTAACTCTACTCTACTCTAACTCTACTCTAACTCTACTCCACTCTAACTCGACTCTACTCTGACTCTATTCTACTCTACTCTATCTTAGTCTAACTCTACTCTACTCTACTCTACTCTTACTCTACTCTATCCTAGTCTAACTCTACTCTAACTCTACTCTAACTCTACTCTACTCTAACTCTATTCTAACTCTACTCCACTCTAACCCTACTCTACTCTAACTCTACTCTACTCTAACTCTACGCTAACTCTACTCTAATTCTACTCTTACTCTACAGTAACTCTGCTCTAACTCTACTCTACTGTAATCTAATTATACCCTAACTTTACTGCAACTCTACTCTACTCTAACTCTACTCAAACTCCATTCTAACTCTACCCTAACTGTACTCTAACTCTATTCTAACTTTACTCTAACTCTATTCTAACTTTACTCTAACTCTACTCTAACTCTACTCTAACTCCACTCTAACTCTACTCTAACTCCACTCTAACTCTACTCTGACTCCACTCTAACTCTACTCTAACTCCACTCTAACTCTACTCTAACTTTACCCTAACTCTACTCTAAGTTTACTATACTCGCTCGTCCTATCTCTCTCTCTCTCTCTCTCTCTCTCTCTCTCTCTCTCTCTCTCTCTCTCACGCTCGCCCGTAAAATGTTTTCTCGTTTTATTTTTTTTTTCTTAAACCACAAAAAAAAAAAAACACATTAATGTTTTTCCCTAATTGCGTTTTTTTTTTTTTTTACCTCTTCTTTCCTCCTTGAGATTCGTTTTGTACGTGAACGGTGAAAAGGTCGTAACGGACATTACGTTGAACGACGGTTATTGGCATTTCTTGTGTATCGACTGGAGAAGCGAGGGGGGCACCTGGAACGCGTACGTCGACGGTGTCCTGAGGGACCGCGGTGCGCGATTGGCAAATAATAGCGTTATAATTGGCAACGGGACGTTTGTGATTGGACAAGAGCAGGATCGCCTTGGCGGTGGTTTCTCAGCGTCCGAGGCATTCTTGGGACGACTGAGCTATCTCGATATCTGGGACAGTGTTCTCGACGACGCGACGATAACGAGGATGAGATGGACTTGCGAGGATTATCACGGCACGATAGTCGCGTGGGCGCAAACGAGACAGCACACGCGCGGCAACATCGAGGCGAGTCGATTCTTTCGACGAAAGCTTTTTTTTTTTTCCAAAACCCTCAGTTTTTGTTATAATATTCATTTTTTTTCAATTTTTTTTTGGGTTTGTTTGGGTTCGTTTGGGTTTTGTTTGGGTTTGTTTGGGTTTGTTTGGGTTTGTTTGGGTTTGTTTGGGTTTGTTTGTTTGGGTTTGTTTGGGTTCGTTTGGGTTTGTTTGGGTTGGATTATAATATTCATTTTTTTTCAATTTTTTTTCCATTTTTTTCAATTTTTTTTCTTTTTTTTCCATTTTTTTTCAATTATTTTTGTTTGGGTTTGTTTGGGTTTGTTTGGGTTTTGTTTGGGTTTGTTTGGGTTTTGTTTGGGTTTGTTTGGGTTTGTTTGTTTGGGTTCGTTTGGGTTTGTTTGGGTTGGATTATAATATTCATTTTTTTTCAATTTTTTTTCTCCATTTTTTTCAATTTTTTTTCTTTTTTTTTTCCATTTTTTTCAATTATTTTTGTCATTTTTATTCAGCTTCAGGAGGGAATTTTTTGTCGCGGTTGCGCGTCGCCAGAGGCACCCGAGCGCGGTTACGTGAACGCGAGCGTGAGCGGCAACGAAATTTCCTACACGTGCGAGATCGGTTATAACGTGAGGCTTGGCAATCGTTTGGTCGCGGCGTATCGTAGAAAGTGCCTGAAACACGGCGATTGGGAGGGCCAACGTACTCCCCAATGCACCAGTGCGTCTCTACCGTCGTTGTTGAAACGAGTTTTGTTTTGTTTTTTTTTTTTTCTTTTTTTTTTTTCCCTCCAATACGACGGAGTGGAGGATTTTTTTGTTATTTTTTTAAAATTTTTTTTTGTTTTTTATTTTCCAGGAGTCAAGTGCGGGCATCCGGGTTTTTTTCCCCGCGGACGTATCGGTGGCAGATCGTTCGTGTACGGTGACGAGATTCGTTACGAGTGCGACGATGGATACGAGCTTCGGGGCAATCCCCGCAGGATTTGCAAAGCCAACGGCAGATGGAGCGGAATACAGCCAATTTGCATCGGTTTGTTGGACCAAAAGATTCAAAAAGAAAGAAAGAAAGAAAGAAAAAAGATCTTTTTTTTTAGAGTATTAATTTATTTTTTTTTTTCTTCTTTTTTTTTTCTACACATCGCGGCACGAATGTCGCGCAGGTACGAGCTGCAGAAATTTACTGGCCCCTGAGAACGGCGACATCGAGTACATTATCGAGGAACACGAGAGGGACGACGTGTCGATCCTTCAGGTAATTAAGAAAAGAAGAAAAAAAAAATCTACAGTTATTGCACAAAGTGCCAAGCAAACCCAAACAAACACAAACAAAGTATTTCCATGACATTGAAAATGTTATCAGACTTTTCGGGTGATATAAGAAAAAGGTGCATGCAAATTAATATGAGTTGCTCTCTCTCTCTCTCTCTCTTTCTCTCACTTTCTTTTCACATTCTCACTCTCGCGGTATCTCACGCACATTCTCACTCTCTCGATATCCATTCATCGGTCAAACCCAAACAAAGCAAACAAACCCAAACAAATAAACCCAAACAAACCCAACATTGAACCCAAACAAACCTAACATTAAACCCAAACAAACCCAACACTAAACCCAAACAAACCCAACATTCAACCCAAACAAACCCAACACTAAACCCAAACAAACCCAAACAAACCCAAACAAACCGAACATTAAATCCAACATTAAACCCAAACAAACCCAACATTAAACCCAAACAACCTTAACAATAAACCCAAAGAAACCCAACGTTAAACCCAAACAAACCCAACATTAAACCCAAACAAACCCAACATTAAACCCAAACAATCCTAACAATAAACCCAAACAAACAAACCCAACACTAAACCCAAACAAACCCAACGTTAAAACCAAAGAAAAACCCAACATTAAACCCAAACAATCCTAACAATAAACCCAAACAATCCTAACAATAAACCCAAACAAACCCAAACAAATCTAACATTCAACCCAAACAAACCCAACACTAAACCCAAACAAACCCAACATTCAACCCAAACAAACTCAAATAAACACAACTTTAAAACCCAACAAAACGAACATTAAATCCAACATTAAACCCAAACAAACCCAACGTTAAACCCAAACAAACTCAACGTTAAACCAAAACAAACCCAACATTAAACCCAAACAAACCCAACATTAAACCCAAACAATCCTAACAATAAATCCAAACAAACCCAACACTAAACCCAAACAAAAGCCAACGTTAAAACCAAAGAAAAACCCCAAAATTAAACCCAAGCGAACCCAACATTAAACCCAAACGAACCCAACGTCAAACCCGAGAAATGTCCGAGAATGTAAATTTCAGGCTGGTCAACAGCTGGAATTCAAGTGCGAGGTGGGCTTTCGTCTTGCCGGCGAGCGTTACTTGACTTGCCTCGAGACCGGTAAGTGGGACCACGAACGTCCCACTTGCGCACCAACGGGATGTCCACCACCCCAATTGTACGTCGTTTAAACCTTTTTTGGGGGGGGGGTGGGGGTATTAACGAGAAAATGGCGACGGTATCGTGATTTAAATCGATTTTATCGAGATTGGTCAGCTTGGTTTGTAAAGCTAACGTTTTTTTTCTTTTTATTTATACGCGTTTTTATTTATTGAATTTTTTTGTTTGTTTTTTTTGTTTATACGCGTTTTTATTTATTTTAAATTCATTTAAAGAAGCTTATGGATTTTTATTTCGTACGAAACATTTTGTCGATAGCAGCGCCTCTAGCCCTCAAGCTTCGTCAACGTCGTCGCCACCCGGGTCATTAAAATTCCAAGTCATTTTTTCTTTCACACGCAGAATCCAGCACGGTTATGTATCAACGAAGCAACGGGCCCACGCGTCAACAAATTTCTATGATACATCGAACGAAACGTTTATAACCTCAAAATTGAATTTCACGTCGAGCGACACAACCGCCATATTGGAGAATGAAGAATCATCGTTTTATGATTTTGGCGACGTGGCAGGTTTCACGTGTCACGATGGTTACAAATTTCACGGCAATCGTCGCGACTTACACGTGTCTCGCGTCGAATGCTCGACCGATGGTACTTGGTCGGGTCACGTGCCCGATTGCGTAAGAACGCGTTGTCGATTACCGAGTCCTGTACAAAATGGCCGACTATTCGTGATCACGGAGAACGAGACGAGTGTCGAATTGCCGGATTCGCGTAGACAACGGAATATTCGTGTAATTTCGACCAATCGGACGAGCCACGAAATAATCGACCAATCGAAAGAAAGCGCGGAAGAAATTGATCTTTTTGAAAAAATACTTTCGGACGATGAGGATATGGCGGTTAACGATTACGAAAGCATCGAATACGTTACGGGCACGAAAGTAATTATTTTTTGTAATCCTGGACACGGTAGTGGAGAAAACGCTTCCATGATTTGTCTGAAAAGTGAAAAATGGTCGTTGGAAAAATTCGACGCGTGTCCAAGACGACAATGTCCCAGCAAAGATCATCCCGTTATTAATTATTTCTTGTCGAAAATTCTTGTACGAGCCAACGTATCGCAAAATTCCAATAAAATTGTCCAAAGCGCGTCCACTTTACGCGGGACATTAGGACATTCGTTCTTTTCACACGAAGGAAATTATTACGAGAACGAATTTGTTTTGGCTTGTGAAAATAACACGCGGATGAATCTCGAAGCGATCGGCGGAACGAACGATACGCGCGATCTAAGATGGCGCTGCGAGGAGCAAGGAAAATGGCAGCTTCGCGACGAGGCACTAGACGAGACCAACTTGATCAAACTTTTGACGAACGAGCGAGACTTCTGCCAACCAATTTCTTGTCTTCTGACGCAGGTGAACAATTATTAAAAATTCCTTGGTTTTTTTTTGTTTTTTTTTTATCGATACGAAACTATATCTTCGATGGAATAGAAGTATAAGGTGCGGGGGCGTTGCTATTGGTCTAGTTGGACGGAAAATGGCCACGGAAATAATGCAAGCAATTTGTTTCACTTTTTTTAGGTTTAAGTGGGAAAGTATCGATCCTAGAGAAAAAATTATTACCAACAAAATTGTCGAGAATTAAATTTCCTACAAATTCGTTTGTATTTGTTTATACGCTAAACTTGAAAATAAACGAGATAAATGCAATTATTTGATTTCGTCCCCCATTTTTCAGCTTTAAGTCGGAAATTATCGATCCTAGATAAAAAATCATTGAGATCAAAATTGTAGAGAATTAAATTACCTACGAGTTTCTTTATGTTCATTTTTACGCTAAATTTAAAAATAAACGTAATAATGCAATAAGTTACTTTCGCCCCCTCGTTTTTCAGCTTTGAACCGAAAAATATCGAACGTAGAGAAAATTTCTTGTAATCAAAGTTGTAGAGAATTAAATTTCCTACAAATTCGTTTATATTTGTTTACACGCTTAACTTGAAAATAAACGAGATAAATGCAATTATTTGATTTCGCCCACCGTTTTTTAGCTTCAAGTCGGTAACTATCGATTGTAGAGAAAAAATTGTAATAAACCAAGTTGTAGATAATTCAATTTTCTACAAATTTAGTCATTATGATTTCCCGTAAAAAGTTGAAAGATTGCGACTTATTTGACAAAAACAAATTTCCCTTAATTTCAAGACAGATTTGGTCCATCCCCAGTCAGCAAAACGTTTCTATTGGCTGTCGCGAGAGTGCCATCCTCTTCTAGATCTCATGTCAGCAAATCAACGATGTTTTATTACCAAAAAAAAAATGCAAAAAAATAAAAAAGCAAAAAAAGTAAAACTTGCCCGTGCCGATTTTGCTTTCAGGAGATTCCATCGAACGCTTACGTGGTAAATACGAGCGAGCCGAACGACGTTAAAATAAAGCGCAAGATAAACGGGACCATTTTGTTCGGCTGTCGCAGCGGTTACGACATCGTTGGTAGCGATCTGGTGACATGTACGCCAACCGGAAGTTGGTCAACCTTTCCTACCTGCAGACGTGAGCTATCTCGCTGTCTAAATTCACAAAAAAAAACAAAAAAAAAACTAACCCAAACAAAAAAAAAACTATCGAAAAAAAAAAAGGACAAGACTAAATGAAGTTGGCAACTTTTCGCAGCGGTCACGTGCAAAAATCCCCCAAAATTATCGAACGCGTTACTGGCCAACGAGAGCTCGCGAATCGACGACTACGTTGTCGGCAACACCATCAATTACAAGTGCACACGTGGATATCGGATATTCGGTCAGGCAAGCGCAAAGTGTCTTGCCAATGGAAAATGGTCCAGGATCCAGGGAAAGTGCTCCAGTATGTTTTTTTTTTCTTATTAAAAAAAAAAAAAAAAACAGAAAACGTATCCAAGCTCACGAAGGCCATGGTAGCACAGCGTTTTCGTCACTTCGTAATTTCAAAACCGAATTTCTCCCAAACCGTACGATCGATTGTGATGAAATTTTTCGTGCACGCGCAATATCGTGGCACCGAGGTCACGACGGTCGGGATTTTTCGAAATTTTGCGAAAAAAAAACATCTTTACAGATCGTAATTACCATAGGAGCGCGATCCGACTTTGACTTTTCTTTTCTTTCTTTTTAATTTTATAATCGTTTGTGGTTGATTGTTGAGATCAATCGAAACGTTTGTGAGAACGTTGTTTACTTGAAAAAAAAGAGAATTGCACGTTGTCGGTAAGTTACCGACCGTAGGCAAGTTACCGACCGTAGGTAAGTTACCGACCGTCGGTAAGTGAGCGACTCTGCTTTGACTTTTCGATGTTTTTTTCTTTCTTTCTTTTTATTCGAATCGTTTGTGGTTGATTGTGAGATGAATTTTTTTTTGCAAATTCGTGCCAAACAAGAAAAAAATCTTCTTTTCTTCGTGAAATTTTTTTTTTTCTTTTTTTTTTTTTTTCAGAAATATCTTGCGGCAAGCCGAAAATTCCACCGGGTGTCACCGTATACGGTAGATCGTACTTGTATCAAGAACAATTGGCGTACAAGTGTCCGAACGGATTGGCAAAGGGCTCGATAATGTGCAAGAGCGACGGAAAGTGGAGCGAACCACCGGCCTGTAATTTCAAACACTGAAATTCATTCCCGCGCTTTTTGCTCCACCCCCCCCCCACCCTCTTCGCCTAATTGACCCCCATTACCCGCGCAAAAAAATAAATGTGATTCTTGTTTTTTTTTTGTTCAACTTGTTTTTTTTTATTTTTTATTACAAACAATTGCTTTTTTTTTCCTTTGCTCTCTCTCTCTCTCTCGCTCTCTTTCTCTCTCTCTCTCTCTCTCTCTCTCTCTCTCTCCAAACGAAAAAAAAAAAAAAAAAACTTTTGCGAAAAGAATAAAAAAAAAATAATCTTCGATCTATTTTCATTTTCCTCGTCCGAGGAGAAAAAAAAAAAGTGAACGATTCGCAAACGAGGATTGTGAAGAAAAAAAAAAAACAATAATAAAAAATAAGAAAATTGAGAAAAGCGTCGAGAGTGAGAAAAAAAGAACAAAAAAAAAAAACTCGCGCATCAATTGCGAGAGAGAGAGAGAGAGAGAGAGAGTCGCGAATTAATCGCGCCCTCGGGAAGTTTTTTTTCTCTCTCCTCTCTCTCTCTCTCGTTTTTATTTTCCTCGCTCTCTCACTTTTTTTTTTAAATTTTTTCTCATCTTTTTCTTTTCCCGACATTTCCAAATTCGCTGTTGCGTGAGAAACTTTCGTCGTTCCAATGTTCAAAGATCGGTTTTCGGGCTTGCCGCGTACTTGGACGGTTTGAGCTCTTCGATTCGTTTTATGAAGTCGCTCTTCTCGATGCAACCGTCGCACGTCTCGTCCCAGTCGTTAAGTATTTTCTTCAGATCGCGAACTTTGAGCTTCTTAAGGTCCACCGTGTCCAGATCTATTTGTTTCTCTGCGGAATAAAAAAAAAAATAAAAAATAAATAAAAGAAAAAAAAGAATGAATGAATGAATGAAATTGAGAAAAAAGTATTAAAAAAAAAGAATAACTATCTGGAAAGATAATGAACAATCGGAGAAATAATAATGACAAAAGATTGCCCCACCGGGAGTTTACGGTTGAAATTGTCAGATGCAAAACGTCGTCGTTATCGTAAGATTGGACGTCTGGGGGCGAGAGAGCATTATCTTGAAATATTAGATGAAGTAAAGAGTTCTGAGCGTTTTTTTTTTTTTTCGCTTTGTTTCGACGATGATATTAACATAGGATTATCCAAATTTTGATATTTGGATCCAAATATCAAATTTGGACGAAATTTGGATATTTGATTCAAATTTGATATTTGGATCAAATATCAAATTTGATATTTGGATCTAAATTTGATCCAAATTTGATATTTGGATCCAAATTTTATCCAAATTTGATATTTGATATTATAATTAGTATAGAGTTATATTACTAATTAGAGTATAGAGTTATAATACTAATTATAATTATATTATAATTAGTATAGTGTTATATTATAATACTAATTATAATACTAATTAATTATATTATAATACTAATTATAATTATATCTATTATAATACTAATTATAATATAAATATAATTATAATATAACTATAAATAATAATATAATTATAACCCTATTATAATAATAATAATTATTATAATAATTATAACTCTAATTATAAATAATAATAATAATAATTATAATAATAATATAATTATAATTATATTATAATTAGTATAGAGTTATATTACTAATTAGAGTATAGAGTTATAATACTAATTATAATACTAATTAATTATATTATAATACTAATTATAATTATATCTATTATAATACTAATTATAATATAAATATAATTATAATATAAATTATAATATAACTATAAATAATAATATAATTATAATAATAATTCTTATTATAATTATAACTCTAATTATAAATAATAATAATAATAATATAATTATAATTATATTATAATTAGTATAGAGTTATAATACTAATTATAATACTAATTAATTATATTATAATACTAATTATAATTATATCTATTATAATACTAATTATAATATAAATTATAATATAACTATAAATAATAATATAATTATAACCCTATTATAATAATAATAATAATTATTATTATTATAATTATAACTCTAATTATAAATAATAATAATAATAATAATATAATTATAATTATATTATAATTAGTATAGAGTTATAATACTAATTATAATACTAATTAATTATATTATAATACTAATTATAATACTCATTAATTATATTATAATACTAATTATAATTATATCTATTATAATACTAATTATAATATAAATATAATTATAATATAAATTATAATATAACTATAAATAATAATATAATTATAATAATAATTATTATTATAATTATAACTCTAATTATAAATAATAATAATAATAATATAATTATAATTATATTATAATTAGTATAGAGTTATAATACTAATTATAATACTAATTAATTATATTATAATACTAATTATAATATAAATTATAATATAACTATAAATAATAATATAATTATAACCCTATTATAATAATAATAATAATTATAATTATAATTATTATTATAATTATAACTCTAATTATAAATAATAATAATAATAATATAATTATAATTATATTATAATTAGTATAGAGTTATAATACTAATTATAATACTAATTAATTATATTATAATACTAATTATAATTATATCTATTATAATACTAATTATAATATAAATTATAATATAACTATAAATAATAATATAATTATAATTATAACTCTAATTATAAATAATAATAATAATAATTATAATATAATTATAATTATATTATAATTAGTATAGAGTTATAATACTAATTATAATACTCATTAATTATATTATAATACTAATTATAATTATATCTATTATAATACTAATTATAATATAAATATAATTATAATATAAATTATAATATAACTATAAATAATAATATAATTATAACTCTACAATAATAATATATAATATAATAATATATAATAATTATAACTAATTATAAAATATAATAATAACTCCCAATAATAATAATAATAATAATAATAATAATAATAATTATCCGCAGCAATGAATTACCGTATCGTAGATCACAAATTTGCGCGTCCTTTTTCTTCAGCTTTTCGCATATTTTGTCAGCCGGCAGCGACCAAGACAACGGTTTGCTCAGCTCGACGAGGATCCCCGTAGCCGAGTCACGAAGACCGCCCATGTAGTAACACTGAAAAAAAAAAATTCGTCGAGCAAAACGTATATACGCGAAGAATGTTAACGGCGCGACGAAGAATGAAAAGCACTCGGTGCGACGAAAGTAGTACATTACGATACGAGGAAGAATTTCTATTTCTTTTTATTCGAATATTGTAAGAAATGTTTATTTTACGAGCTGTAAAAAATGAGAGTTTTACGCTCGCGCGTGCGTGAAAAAAAACAAAACGTCCGTTATAGTACCGAGTAGGAAAAAAAAAAACCAACGAAGCGAGAAGAATAGCTAAAACTTACGAATCTGTTCTCCTTGGATTTCGTCGTTTCGCAAAAGTCTCTAAAAGCCTCCTCTATCATCTTCGGATTCTTCTTAGCGTCGTCGCCGAGCGTATCGGCGAACTTTTTCACCGTCGCTACGCAGACTGCGAAAGAACGTTCGCGTTTGTAAATTCTAGTTTGCTTCAAGACTCGGCGTATATATTTTTAATATAAATCTTGATGACGAACAAGACCTAGTTACCTTCGCAGTCGCCTGGCTTGAGCGCCGACGCGACGCAACCCGCTCCCAATACGACCAACAGCGACAAATACGAAACGTCCGGTTTCATCGCTTTTCTCTTTTTTATCCTCCGCTCGACGGTAATTCTTCCCTAAACGATCTGCGAAAACAAAGCCTTCCTTCGGTTACAAGGTTTCGGAAGATCGTACGAATAGGCGCGTTCGGCGTCCTCGACGACGAGACGAAGCGGCGTATCTCGCGACAATTTGCAACGTTTCGCTCGAAAGATGCTTGCTTTTTTGTTTGGGCTTTCGGACGCAACGGTTTTTGTCGATTAGCTCCCAAAAAGCCAACAACTCCGTTCTCGGCTCAAAATCGTTGATAACGCCGTCTATATTTCTGCGTGAAATGTTTTAGTGCGGCAAGGGGGGGGGGGGGGTAAGATTAGCTATAACAAAAAAAGCAACACGATAATTTTTTTTCGACGACACAGTTTATATTAATTTATGTAATTGGTATATAACAAAAGGACATTTGACAAATCATCATCATTTGACAAACCCAAACAAACCCAAACAAACCCAAACAAACCCAAACAAATCATTTTGTAAAATTTTCATCGATAATTATGGAAAAATGAGTTTGTTTGGGTTTGTTTGGGTTTGTTTGGGTTGAAGAAGAGCGAGCATATCTTGGCAGACGCCTCGAAAAAAATGAAAAATCGAAAATAAGAAATTTATCATTTCTAGGAAAATATTGGTGAATAATTGTTCGAACGATATTGTGATTGAAATGAAAAATAAATTTAAAAAAAAAAAAAAAAAAAAAAAAACGACGCGATGTAATTTCGACGCAAGAGGGTTAAAGCCGTCGAGGATGAGAAACGTACCTTTGGTAAATTTTTCGGTTCGATGAAAAAAAAATCGTTAACCTCGCGCGTTACACCGAAGAAGAGCACACGATGGATTGGCGGTGGAAAAAGAAAAAAAAAAAAAAGACGAAAAAAAGTAAGAAATAAAAATAAAAAGCTCGAAAAGCCTTAGCTTTCGAGTGTCGCGTCGTTTTTAACGGGAAAATTGTCAAATTTTTCGAGCGTAATTATTATTATTTTTTACTTTTTGAACGCTTTTTCTTTTTCTTTTCTTTTCTTTTACTGAGGCTCTCTCTCTCTCTCTCTCTCTCTCTCTCTTTCTCTTGCTCTCTCTCTCTCTCGCGCCTCGTTGACGTTGCGAGTCGGCCCGTAACGAAGGATCGTTGCGGCGGCTTTATAAAACTAAACCACGTTGGCTTTCTGTCAAGCGCTCCCCCGCGGAATCCCAGCTGGCGTAGTCTCATTGGTCGCGACGATCGCGACTACTCAACCCTCGCTCATTCGTTCGCGTCAGATGCGCGCAAAAGCGCGCCGCACAAATTCGAACGACGCTTTAACGGAAAAATCGTTTTTTCGTTTTTTTTTTTCGTTTTTTTTTTTACTGAAAAAGACAAGCGCATTTTCTAGCATTGAAACCAAACAAATCATGGGTTTGTTTGGGTTTAAGTTTGGGGTTGTTTGGGTTTAAGTTTGAGATTGTTTGGGTTTAAGCTTGTTTGGGTTTGATGGATGGATGGATGGATAGGGTTTGCTTGGGTTTGACGGATGGATGGATAGTGATCCATCCATCGATCAAACCCAAACAAACTTAAACCCAAAACAAACTTAAACCCAAAGAAACTTAAACCCAAACGAACTTAAACCCAAACGAACTTAAACCCAAACGAACTTAAACCCAAACAAACTTAAACCCCAACAAACTTGAACCCAAACAAACTTAAAACCAAACAAACTTAAACCCAAACAAACTTAAACCCAAACAAACTTAAACCCAAACAAACTTAAACCCAAACAAACTTAAACCCAAACAAACTTAAACCCAAACAAACTTAAACCCAAACAAACTTAAACCCAAACAAACTTAAACCCAAACAAACTTAAACCCAAACGAACTTAAACCCAAACAAACTTAAACGAACAAACCCAAACACACCCAAACAAACTCACTCTCTCACTAGAGTGAGTTTGTTGGGTGTGTTTGGGTTTGTTTGGGTTTGATGGATGGATGGATAGTGATCCATCCATCCATCAAACCCAAACAAACTCACTCTCACTGGAGAGTGAGTTTGTTTGGGTGTGTTTGGGTTTGTTTGGGTTTGTTCGTTTGGGTTTATCACCCAAACAAATACCCAAACCATGGACTTGTTTGGGTTTGTTTTTGTTTTGTTTGGGTGTGCTTGGATTTGTTCGTTTGGGTTTAACACCTAACACACCCAAACAAACCCAGCCAAACACATTAATTATAAATTAAAATAAATTAATTAAAATGTATAATTTAAATTATGAATTAAATTTAAAAAAAAAATAAATAAATAAAAAACGAAAAATAATATGGCGAAATATCGTCGCGGGCTATTTTTTTTAGGTTTGTTTGCATTTTTTCCAACAGGTGCATTGTCATCCACTTAGGATGTGCTTCGCAACGAGAAAATAAAAAGAAAAACGCTCGCCGCCTTAACTCAGTACCAATTGGCAATTCCATATCGAGCAACTCGTCGACTCGTCTCTTCCAATTTTTTCTTCTCTTTCTCGATTGTTTTTCATCATTTTTCTAAATCATTTATTTACCGTTCGAGAGAGGAAAAAAATAAAAAATCGCAATTTCGTGCCGGAAGCTCGTAAGATTTATAACACGAAGGAAAACAAAAAAAATCAAATCCTTGACAGATCGTCGTCGATCGCCTCGCTCGAAACATTGTTTTTCACGAAATGAAAAATGAAAAATAAAAAAAAGTGTGAAAATTATTTTTAAAATTGAGTATAAATCTAATACAAATACGATTTAATATTAAATTTTAATAATAAAATAAATTTAATAATATTTAATATTGAATTTTAATAAGAAAATAAATTTAATAATATTTAATATTGAATTTTAATAAGAAAATAAATGTAATAATATTTAATATTGAATTTTAATAATAAAATTAATTTAATAATATTTAATATTGAATTTTAATAACAAAATAAATTTAATAATATTTAATTCGATTTAAAAAAAAATTCAATAAAAAACGTTGCTGCAATGACGTCGATTTCGTGGATTTTTTCCGTTGCTTTTTCATTGTTTTTTCTCAATTTGCCGACACGCGGTGAGAGCATTTTCCGCAATCGATATGGTGAGGAATAATAATTGCGCAGCTTTTGGAAAAAAATAAAAAATAAAAAATAAATGTGTAAGCGAAGGCCCGTAAAATTTGATGATGGTGTTGCCTTTTTTTTTTTCAGCTCGGCAACTTTTGCCAATCGAATATCGTATAGAAATCGCATCGATGATACGTTTCAGAGATTACTACGGGTATGTAAAAAAAAAAAAAAAAAAAAAGTTGTTTTTTTATTGTGAGAAACAATAAAATTGGTGAATTTTGTCGAATTATTATGACGAAAAATATTTGTCCAATTTCATGGAAATTAATTTTTTTTTTCGAAAGTACAAATATTGAGGTATATCGACAATTTTTTTTTTTTAATAAATATATATCGACTGAAATGGTTCGTTCGAGTTTGTTTGGGTTTGTTTGGGTTCGTATAGGTTTTTTTTTTTCCCTAGCGAAAGAAATTCCATAGCGAAAATCGAATAAACTTCGGACACAAAAGATTTAGCGAAAAAAGACAAACCACGATTTTAATTAACTATGTTCAAATTTTGTTTGGGTTTGTTTGGGTTTGTTTGGGTTCAAATTTTGTTAAATGACTTTCCTCCATCTCTCCGCGAGCTTCATTATCCCGATTTCGTGCAATTCGTGAGATTTTTTTGGTCAAAGAAATGATCCGATTGGTCTTTTAGGACGACCAATAGGGCGACAGCCAATGAGAGGCGCCCTTTCCTCTGTAATCGTTCATACGATTGGCCGTTACGATTTATCGACAACGGAAAAAGCCGTTACGGGAAATTTCATTATTCAAATTAGTAATCGAAGAAAAGAAAAAAAACGATCGAATTGACGAACGATTTGAATTTTTGTCAAGATCTACGATGAACGAGTTTGTCGAACGTTCCGGTTATCCGCTTGTGACGAACGTTGGAAAAAGTGACGAAGAAAGCTTTGGAACACGCTCAAGGGCGAAAAGTTTGGTTATGTATCTTCACGGATATCGCGAAAGTCCAAAAAGCGAGAGCGTACGAACTGTCATGGAAGGTAAGAATAACGATTGCTTTTTTTCTTTTCTTTTTTTTTATACTAAAATTTGTCATTGTGAGAGCGTTGTTAGCGTGAGAGAAAATGAGAATTTACGATTGTCGGTAAGTTACCGATCCGAAACGTTTTCAATTGATCTCACAATCAATTACGAACGTCCCACAAACGATTTAAATAAATAAAAAAAAAAGATCGAAAAGTCGAGTCGCTCATTCACCGATTAGTCGGATCGGTAACTTACCGACAATTTAGCAATTCTCATTTTTTTTTTCCAAGTAAATAACGCTCTCACAAACGTTGAAATTCATCTCACAATCAACCACAAATGATAAGGAATTAAAAAAAAAAAAATTCGAAAAATCAAAGTAGGATGGCCAAGTTCACGGTACTGAATTATTCCGAATTAGCGTGATTGGCCTTGTAGGAAATGAGGAGCAGCGCCATCTGGCGGTAGTAAACGGCGGCTCGAAGCTAAAGACTAACGAGCTCTACTGAAATATTTCTAGCGTTTCATTCGTGAACTTAAGTGATGTTTCTCGTTAGTTTATTATCTTCAATATATATATATATATATATATATATATTATTTTTATCTCCTCCTTGGCACAATTTTCACATAAAAAGCCGACGTTATGACGAATGCCTCGACAAGAATCATTGCCCAAGCTCATTATTTCAGCTTATTTGAAACGAGACTCCGTTCGTTACGTGGTCGTTGATTGGAGCCGTCTCGTTTCCGCCGATTATGCGATTCCCGTTGTCCTAGTGCCCGAGGTAGCGAGAGTCGTTGCTGACTATCTTGAAATGATGTATTCGTTGTTGAATGAACCGAGTATCCATTTGATTGGTCATTCCCTTGGTGCCCAAGTGGCCGGTTTGACCGGTCATTACGTCAACTTTTCCATCCCCAGGGTGACCGGTAATCCATTTTTCTTTCTTCTCTACGTTCATCCGATCTCTTCGATCTCTATCGATTTTCATATCGAATTGTTCGAGCTTGTTTGGGTTTGTTTGGGTTTGTTTTGGGTTGTTTGGGAATGCTTGGGTTTGTTTGGGTTCGTTTGGGTTCGTTTGGGTTTGTTTGAGTTTGTTTGGGTTTGTTTGGGTTTGTTTGGGTTTGTTTGGGTTTGTTTGGGTTGTTTGGGAATGCTTGGGTTCGTTTGGGTTCGTTTGAGTTTGTTTGGGTTTGTTTGGGTTTGTTTGGGTTTGTTTGGGTTTGTTTGGGTTTGTTTGGGTTTGTTTGGGTTTGTTTGGGTTTGTTTGGGTTTGTTTGGGTTTGTTTGTTTGGGTTTGTTTGGGTTTGTTTGTTTGGGTTTGTTTGGGCTTGTTTGTTTGGGTTTGTTTGGGTTTGCTTGTTTGGGTTTGCTTGGGTTAATAAGTACCTTCATTAGGATTGGATCCAGCCAATCCTGGCTTCTATCATCTTGGTGCCAATCACATAAGTCCAGCGAGTGGCAAATTCGTCGACGTCGTACACACGGACGGTGGCTTTTACGGTGTGCTACAGCCAACCGGTCACGTGGATTTTTATGCCAATGGCGGCACAAGACCCCAACCCGGATGTGCCCCGATCGCGGTCACCTTCACGAGCGAAAGTAATTCCAATCCTATTATTTGCCATTTTACGTCTCAATTGCGACAATGTTTCGTGTGAATTTGTCAATACGGCAGATCTCTGCAGCCATCATGCTTCCTGGCGTTACTATGCTCGTACCATTACGAACGAGCATGCGTTTCCGGCCCTAAAGTGTTCCTCATTCAAAGACATTGTACTGAGGCAGTGCAAGACGAATGGCACAGTATTTTTCGGTGACAAGACATCGACCGATATGTAAGTGATCAAGTTTTATCCATATTTATGAATATTCATTAGGGTGGCTACATTTTGGGTGTAATTGGACAGTTGGAGAGTTTGTCGGAGAGTTTGTTTGGGTTTGTTTGTTTGGGTTGGAGGGTTGGAGAGTTGGAGATTTTTTTATATATCCTGATTATTTTTTTACAAGGAGACGTTGAAATTTTTTTATATAACCCAAACTGTAGCCACCCTAATATTCTCAAACGCATGGATACCAAACGTAGCAACACACCGAGGTAACTTTTTCTCCACACACACAGCCGAGGAATTTATTACTTCGAGACGCCATCGACGTAATTTAGGCTTTCGTGATTCTCCCAAAAGCGGTATCGGAGGTCTTGAAAATCTAACGATCTCGGGTGGCTAACTTCACCGAGCTGAAGAGTTCATCTTGTATCCGCTAGGGTCGCTTCCATCGAGGGATGTCCCGTGCGACAGAGATAACAGCCGCGCATGCGCGTTAATAGGGCTGTTCGATTCTAAAACGATATGCAACGATATCCACAAAAGCGCTATAAACGTGTACTTTCAGCTCGATAAGCTTAAACCACCATTTATTACGATGTAAAGTAACAAAATGGAAAACAATATAATTTTCATGTAAGATTTTCGTAATCACGCCTTGTTTAGGATAATGTTCCGTTATGAGCTGTTGAAGTATTGTTCGCCTTCTCAACAGCCTTCTTCAAAAAGTCCCTGCGAAGAAAAAAAAAAAGATACACAATGATAATAATGTTATTGTTAATGATGAATAAAATAAAACGTTCGTAAGTTGTTCATTTGTATAACTGACATGTCGCTCTCTCTGATAAATGGATAAACGTCTGATATCGGCATTCCGTTGAAGGAGGAAGCCAGAGCTATGCTGTAGGCTCCCATGTTGGTCCATACCATCCAGTCGCCTATGGAATATCTCGACAACAATTGGTCCTTGATTATGCAGTCGTAGGAATCGCACGTAGGACCCCAAATCGTCGATATGAATTTTTCGCCATCGTCGGCCTGTAGGAAAGAAGAAGAAGAAGAAAAAAAACGATTGCGATTAGGGCAACGCCATCTGTCGGATTGGGGCAACGCTATCTGGCGGGTCAGTGCAACGCCATCTGTTGGATTAGTGCAACGCGAATTTTCCGGATAAAAGCGACGCTATATATCGGTTTAGTTCAACGCCATCTGTCGGATTAGGGCAACGCCATCTGTTGGATTAGTGCAACGCCATCTGCTGGATTAGTGCAACGCGCATTTTTCGGATGAGTGCAACGCTATTTGTGCAACGATTTTTTTTCGGATAAGTGCAACGCGATATATCCGTTAGGTGCAACGCCATCTGTCGGATTAGTGCAACGCTATTTTCCCGACTAGTAAGATGTGATAAGCTGGATTAGTGCAACGCCATCTGTTGGATTAGTGCAACGCCATCTGTTGGATTAGTGCAAAGCCATCTGTTGGATTAGTGCAAAGCCATCTGTTGGATTAGTGCAAAGCCATCTGGTGGATTAGTGCAACGCCATCTGGTGGATTAGTGCAACTCTATTTTCCTACGGCTCGCTACAGCGCCATCTGGCGGATTAGTACAATTGGAAAAACGTGAGTTTCGATGAATCTTCGAGGTTTGTACCTTTTCGTACAAAGGAATTGGCGGACGTGCACAAATGGCTAAAAGTTCCTCGATGAAGGAACCATAACAGCCATCATTGATGTAATAAAGTTGCTTCACGGTGTTACCATCGCGCAATTCCTTTTTACTGTGAACGAGAGCGCCAAGGGTGAAGGCACCTTCGACGTAGTATCTTCCAGGCTCGCTGATAATTTCGATCGACGGATCCATGCCCTCCAATGCCCCGTTCACCGCAATCGCTGCCTAAATTTTAAATCTAATTTCGCGCTTCCCATCTTCGGCAAGGTATAAACGAATGAAAAAAAAAAAAAACCTTCAATTTACCGAGTCAAGCTGTTCGTCGGTCAAGCCGAGAAATCCACCGCCAATGTCGATCATCCTGACGTCATCGATGCCGATCGATCTCGCCCGATCGATAAGCCTCTTGCACGTCTTGATGCCGTTGACATAAGCGTCATTGTCGGGACACGGACTGCCAGCGTGAAAGCTGAAGCCGTACAACGTCATGCCCATTTCACGTATCGCTTCTATGAGCCTCGGCGCCTCGATTTCCGATTCGCAACCGAACTTTTCACCCAGCGACGTCATGTAGTGCCGATCGCTATGGCCATCGTTGCGTATGCGGATGAGCAGCCTGTGAACCGATTGTAATCGATGCGATGAACAGAAAACAACGAAAAAAAGGAAGAAAAAAAAAACGTTTTTGTCGTTAAGGGCGTAGTCTAGTCTGGAAATTTAGAAAAAAATCGATTTTTTAATCATTTTTTTGGAGCATGGACTCTTGAGAATGTGTTTTTTTGTTGCGACAGCCAATCAGAGGCGTCCTTTCTGTTGTAATCGCCTAGGCGATTGGCTCTTTGTTGTCCAATTGAACCAGAAGTTGTCCAATTCGTTCAGATGTTGTCCAATTTGGTTCGGTAGTTGTTCAATTTGTCCAGAAGTTGTCCAATTGGTCCTGAAGTTGTCCAATTGATTCAGAAGTTGTCCAATTTGGTCCAGAAGCTGTCCAATTGGTTCAGAAGTTGTCCAATTGGGTACCAAATGGCTTGGAAGTTGCCGATAACTTACCATGCGTCTAAAATTACCTTTTCAGATTGTTGTTAACTTCTTTTGTAACTTTGATACCCGTTTGGACAACATCTTTTGAAAATAACTACTTGTGGTTGTTTATACGAAAGTTACTAGCGTCATCTCGCTTACTTTGCCGCTGGAAAAATGTCCCTTATCTTCGCGACCTCGTGCACGCTGTCCACGGTCATCTTCTCGACGCCAACTTTTCCCGCGTACTTAATGTGAGAGAAGACCTTCGCCGGATTCGCAAAAATAATACGCTCCGGAGTAACGCCGGCTGCCATTACTTGACGTATCTCTTGCTGCAACATAACCATTTGACAGTCTTGTACTCTCATTACGCGGCCATTTTTCTCCTGTCGACCGAGCGCCATTTTGTCGTGTCCGCCGAGCGCCATTTTGTCATATCGCGGCCATTTTGTCATGTCGATCGAGCACCGTTTTGTCATAGCACGGCAATTTTGTCCGACGAGCGCCATTTTGTCATAGCGCGGCCATTTCGTCGTGTCCACCGAGCGCCATTTTGTTATAGCGCCTCCATTTTGTCCAACGAGCGCCATTTTGTCATGACGCTCGTTGGATAATTTACGCGACACCGACAATCCAAACCAATTTTACAATTTACCATTTTACCAAAAAGTTTTTCTTTTTTTCTTACCAACGAGAAATTATCTTTTTTTTTTTACGTACCTGGGAAGCGCAATCGAAGCAGCCGTTGAGGGCAGCCAACGTTTTTATCACCGTCGGATCCGGATTGCACTTAACCGCTGAAAATATCGCGTAGTTACGAAGAAGAAGAAGAAGAAAAAAAAAAAAAAAGAAATGCTAACATTTCATTAAGGGTGTATTCTAGTCTATAAATTTAAAGTCAATTTTTTTTTGGCATTTTCTCAAAGTACAAACTCACAAGGATGCGTCCCAAAAACGAAATTTCCAAATTCCAAATATTAACATTATTTTTCGAGTCTTCTCGAAACATCGATAAAAAAAAAATTCCAAAAATGGATAGTAAAGATATTTTTTTGTATTTTTTTTCTGTCATTAAGCCCAAAATTTTCGCTTCTTGACAACAATACCCCGTTAAGTAATCGCCATTCCATTCTCGCGAATTTTCAAAGCCGCCATTTCGCGCAGCCATTACGTGCCGCCATTTCGCGCACCCGCGAAATACGATCGAGAACGGTAAGTGTTTGTATGATTGCGCAAAGCGGAAAAACGGCTGGACCGAACTCGACGGGACTAGGACCAAAATAATCCTTGAAATCTCTCGAAGGTTTTAGTCCCCTTAAGAATATCCGAACACCCTTCTTAAGGCTGTAAAATCGAGGCAAAGTGCGAGACAAAAAATTGCTCATGAATTTCGGGGATTCCCCGAGTTTTATGCGGCACGAGAAGAGCGCGCGGGGCTGAGAGTGGGGTGCACACGAAGAGCTGGACAAAGATGAGACGCCGAGAACGCGTATGGGACAATATATATATATATATATATATATAGGACGCATGCGCGTAGAACAAAGGACTCGAAGTTTGACGAAAGGATGCGCGCGACGCCATGACACACAGAGACACACATAAATATATTTATCGAACCTGACACGCACCGAAATATGGAACGACCCTGGGCATTCTATTGATCCAATCACAATGTTTCTTCGCGACCCAACCAACGTCCAACACGTAAAAGGCTTTTTCCTGTTCCTTGGACTCGACGATCGACCTCATAACCTCAACTTCTTTCGCGCCATTATCGACAATCGTAACTTCGTCGAACTCGTATTTCAACATTTCGTTTTTTTTTTTTAATTTTTTAAAATAAAGAAATGAAGTATTTTTCAAAAAATAATGAACAATGAGGAAGAAAAAGCGCTTCTTTTTTTTTTTCCGAGACTAAGTTTACGGTGCAACGGAGAAATTCTGTAACGCGACTGTGAACGACTCGATGGAAATTGACGAACTAAATATCCCGCTCCCTTATCTTATATCGCCGTCAAACGAAAAATCCATTGTTTGCTTTCTTCTTCATCCCGATTAGAATTTACAGTTTCGAAAGAAAATAAGAAAAAAAAAAAAGAAAAAAAAATGCATTCTCATTGCTTTTAGTGATGACGCCGCGACGACTATGAACTTTAAGATTTGTCCGATAAGATTTTGTTTTGCGTGGGTGTGCGCGTGCGTGTGCGCGTACGTGCGCGCTTCATTGATTTTTTTTTTTCACGCGTGACACGCGACGCTGATGATGATGATGATGATGATGATGATGATGATGATGATGATGATGATGATGATGATGATGATGATGATGATGATGATGATGATGATGATGATGATGATGATGATGATGATGATGATGATGATGATGATGATGATGATGATGATGATGATGATGATGATGATGATGATGATGATGATGATGATGATGATTGATGTGATGATGATGATGATGATGATGATGATGATGATGATGATGATGATGATGATGATGATGATGATGATGATGATGATGATGATGATGATGATGATGATGATGATGATGATGATGATGATGATGACGAGGTGGCTAAAGAAAATGGAACTTTTGACATTTGTTTCGTATTCGTGATTAAAGCTGCGCGGCGCTTATTTGCAAACCATTGACACCGAATCCTATTTCCGGGAGTCAATGTCAAAGAAGAAGAAGAAGAAAAAAACACGATATCGTGTTCTATATTAGTGTTTTGTGATAAGGAAAAACGCGATAAGGTCGAGAGAGAGAGAGAGAGAGAGAGAGAGAGAGAGAGAGAGAAGCGTTCTTTCTTCTTCTTCCGTACTCATTTTATTTCCGGAAATACGGCAAAACCAGTCTCGAGATTCCGGAAAAGGAAGAAAAAAAAACAAGAAAAAGAAAAAATTTAGGGATGAATGTTAGGTTAGGTTGCGTTGGATGCAGAGATGTTCGATTCTAAATCGATATTTCACGAGATACGATTTTATCGATGTGAAAAAGTCGATTTTATCGATATGAAGAAGTCGATTTTATCGTTTTTATCGATGTGAAAAAATCGATTTTATCGTTTTTATCGATGTGAAAAAATCGATTTTATCAATGTGAAAAAGTCGATTTTATCAATGTGAACTAATCGATTTTATCGATGTGAAATAATCGATTTTATCGATGTGTAAAAAATCAAGTATATCGAATTGAAAAATCGATTTTATCGATGTGAAAAAATCGATTTTATCAATCTGAAAAAGTCGATTTTATCAATGTGAACTAATCGATTTTATCGATGTGAAAAATCGATTTTATCGATATGAAAAAATCGATTTTATCGATGTGATATAGTCGATTTTATCGATGTGAAATAATCGATTTTGTCCATGTGAAAAAAATTGATTTTATCGATGTGAAATAGTCGATTCTATCAATGTGAAAAAATCGAGTATATTAGAATTGAAAAATTGATTTTATCGATGTGAAAAAATCGATTTTATCCATGCGAAAAAATTGATTTTATCGATGTGAAAAAATCGATTGTATCGATGTAAAGAAAATCGACTTTATCGTTGTTAAAAAAATCGATTGTATCGATGTAAAGAAAATCGACTTTATCGATGTTAAAAAAATCGTTTTTATCGATGTGAAAAAAGGGTACATCTAGCGCTGCGAGTGGCAGAGTAGGACACTAAAAAAAAGGGTCATTTGCTGAGCAAAAATATCAATCCGTGCCAGCCCCTTGCTCATAGATAAAAAATGGCCAAAAGCAAAGGACAAGAGACATCGTCGAGTTCATTGTTTGTAATTTTTTAATACCGAAATTTTCAATAAAAAAAACAGACAAATATATATATATATATATATAGAGATATTATTCCTAACTTCTCGTTTCAATGCGCGAGACACCGATTTACAAATCGACGAAGAAGTTTTGCTATGAAGCAACTCTTGCTCATTGCATTTCTGGTAAAAATAAACAATTTTCTCTTTTCTTTTGTTTCTTATTTATCAATTAAAAAAAAAAAAAAAAAAAAAACAATACGCGCACAACAAAATCTTTGCAATTACGTTTCGAGGTTATGTTCGCGTGTTATTTTATTCTCTACTGGCTGTGTCTGATTGGCTTTTATCGATAAAAAAAAAACGTTTATTCACAAAAGAAGAAAGAAAGAAAGAAAGAAAAGAAAAGAAAAGAAAAAAAAAAAAAAAACGTGCGAAGCATTCGACTAAACGCGCGTGGCGGTGAGAAAACTTTTCCTCGTACGACATAACCTCACTTTTGTCGATTTCGTTCAAAGCGAATACGAATGAACGTGAAAAAAAAAAAAAAGAAAAAGAAAGAAAAAAAAAACAACCTTTTTTTCGTTTGACAATATTTTTCCACGAATAAATCGTTCGATCGTCTCAACCCAAACAAACCCAAACGTATTTTCGTGAAAAAAAAAAAAAGAGCCTGGAAAGAAAAGAAAAAAGATGCGCGTGAATTGTCTTAATTGTTTGGGTTTGTTTGGGTTTGGGTTTGTTTGGGTTGGTTTGGGTTTGTTTGGGTTTGGGTTTGTTTGGGTTTGTTTGGGTTTGCTCGTAAATTGTCTTAATTGTAAAGAAATTAAGAAAAGAAAGAAAAGAAAAAAAAAGATTCGCAATATCGGCTTGTGACGAAGTGAGGAAGAAGAAGAAAAAAAAAAAAAAAAAACAAATGGACTCGATGAATTTGTCGCAGCAGACGAGCCTTTGTCGTTGCCTCGTAGCGGATGAGCTACTATTGCACTATGTCGAGGATTCCGTAACGGCCGCTTCTTACAAGTATTACAGTCTCGTTTACGATGGCGTCGTCAAGCTGAGCTTGCAATCCCGGTGGGTAATTTCGTTTTTCTGTATCCGAAGAAAAATTATTTCATGAAAAAAAGACTTCGCGACGTCGGGCGAGAGTGGCGTCGTTACGCGACGAAGAAGATAAGCGCCCGAGGAAAAGCGAAGAGGAAGAAAAATTATGATAAATTTAAAAAAACCAAAAAAAAAAGCAAGAAAATTCATGCCGGACGGAAGGGAGAATTTTTTCGCCAACTTGTTTATTCGACGATTCGGTTATTTCGTTGTTTCAAACATTAATTCGACTTTGACGTTGATGTTTTTATCAATTGTTTGATTAATTTTTGTGAATTTGTCAATTTTTTGTTAATTTTCCTTAATTATCTTTTCTTACATTTTATTACTCAAGCGTTCCAATGTTCTTGCGCATTTTTACATATTTTCAAATTTGCGGCCTTTTGCTTTTTTTGTTGTTGTTGTTGTTGTTTTTGATTTTTTTTAATTTTCATATTTTATTTTTTTTTTACTATAATTTATTTTTCTACTCTTTTGTACTATTTTTTTTTTTTTTTCTTTATATTTATTTTTCTACACATTTGCCATGTATTATTGTTTATTTTTCTTTTATCTTGTCTACAATTTTTTTTTATTTATCTATTTATTTATTTTCCTTATTTATTATTTTATTTTATCTCTTTTTAATATCTATTATTATTTATTTTTTTTTTTACACTTTTCTCACCATCTTTTCTACAATTTTTTATTTTCATATTTATTTTTCGTTCTGTCTTGTCTACAATTTTTTTTTGTCTTTCCTTTTTTGTTATTCTATTTTCTTTTTTTTACTATCTATTATTATTTATTTTTCGACTCTTTTCTACAATTCTTTCTTTATTTTTCTTATTTATTATTTTAATTTTTTTAATTTTTTATTTTTTTATTATTATTTATTTTTTCTACGCTTTTCTACATTTTTTTTTTTTTAATATTTACTTTTCTATCATTTACTATCTATTATTATTTATTTTTCGACTTTTTTCTACAATTTTTTCATTTATTTTTCTTACTTATTATTTTATTTTATTTTTTATTTTTACTATTTATCATTATTTATTTTTCTACTCTTTTCTACATTTTTTTTTATTTCTTTAATATTTACTTTTCTACCATTCACCATCTATTATTATTTATTTTTCGACTCTTTTACAATTTTTTTTTTTTTTTTATATTTACTTTTCTATTATTTGAAATCTATTATTATTTATTTTTCTACACTTTTCTACAATTTTTTTAATGATTTACTTTTCTAACATTAACTTTTCTATCGTTTACTATCTATTATTATTTATTTTTCTACTCTTTTCTGCAATTTTTTTTTTTTTTTTTCAATGATTTACTTTTCTACCATTTACCGTCTATTATTATTTATCTTTCTACACTTTTCTACAATTTCTTTTTTTTTCTTTTTTTTTCCATATTTACTTTTCCACCGTTCACTATCCGTTATTTATTTTTCTATGACTTTTTTTTTTTTTTTTTTTTTTTTCCAACAAGTCCAGAAACATTTCGAACGATTCTCGTACATATGAATTACAGTATTTTTTTTGTTTTTTTTTTTTCTCCTTTTTAATTCAAACTATTTTTGGGCCAAGAATCTCAATGAAAACTTTACCCATCCGATCGTAAATAACGCGTAAGCCTTCGCTGCTTCCTGTGACTCAGCTAGAAAATAAAGTCCCAACGGAAGGCACATGTTTTTTTTTTTTTTTTTAAGCCGAATGAAAGCAATACAATCCAATGATCCTTGGCAAATAAATTGTTCGATGTAAATTTAGAAATACTGGAATTTTTCGTCAGTCGTTAATAATAATAATAATAATAATAATAATAATAATAATAATAATAATAAACAACGAATTTGTTCCTTTTGCGTATCTCGGCGTCAACACAACGGCATCGCGCGCGCACACACACACACACACACACACACACACCCACGCACAAACTCGCAGCACCGGGGACGCAGATTTATACGTATCGCAAACAACGAGTAAGCCATCGTACGAGCCGGAACAATATTGTTTGCAAGCAATCACCTGCGGAGAAGATATCGTTTTCGTACCACAGAGGTACGCGGATACGCATTTATGTTTTTGTTTTGTTTTGTTTTTTTTTTTTTTTGTTTTTTTTTCTTCCCCGGTTACGATTATTTTCAATTATCGTCCAAGCGCGACGCAAATTGGCGAGGAAAATTCGCAAGGAATTACCAAAGGTTTCGAATTACCAAAGGGTTTACAGCGTGTTACTTTGGAAAAATTTCATTGCTCGAAAGAAAATTAAAATCTGTGCGAACGATCGAAAAAGTCGAATAATTGTTGTAAAGAAAGAAAAGAAAAGAAAAGAAAAAAAAAAATAACACAAGAAGGAGAAGAACAATTGAAATGAATAATTGGAGAAATGACGCGATTGACGAAAGAAATTGTTCGAAGAATTGCGATAATTCGAAAAATGGAAGAATTGAAAGAAAGAAAGAAAAAAATGATAAAATTGAAAAAAAAAATAGGATAAAATTGAAAAAAAAAAAAAAAAAAGAAAAGGAAAATCAAAAGAAATTGAAATAATGAAAGGAGAATAGAAATCACTTGAAAAAAAAAAAAAACAATTAAATAACGGAAAAGATATGAAATGACTATGAAAAAATATTGAAACAATTGAAAAAAATGAAAAGATTTTTTTTTTAATTGAAAGAATTGAAGAAAAAAAAATTGAAAAAAATTAATAGAATTGATAAAAAGCGGAAGAATGGAGAAAAAAAAATGAAATTATCGAAACCCAAACCCAAACCCAAACGAAAAAAAAAAATTGTAAGAATTGAAGAAAAAAATTGGAAGAATTGGAAAAAAAAAAAAACAAAGGAAAATTAAAAGAAATTGAAATAATGAAAAAGAATATAAATGATTGAAAAAAATTGAAATAATGGAAAAGAATTGAAATAATGGAAAAGAATTGAAAGAACTGAAAAAAAATATTGAAATAATTGAAAAAAAAATGGAAAGATTAGGAAAAAAAAAGAAAAAAAAATGGATAAATCCTCCATTATTGATCGTCGTTCGAGGAAAAAAAAAAAAAAAAAAAAAAAAACCCCCCCCAAGTAACCGAAATTTCTTTTCAGTTTCAAGAGGCCAGTGAGTATCGGTGTCTACGGTCATCCGGCACACGAGTCGAGTCATTACATTCTTCTCGTCTACAACGTGACGCTGAGCGACGAGGAATACTTCGACGAACAGAATCCGCCGAATAGCTATCAACAGCCAAAAAACTCTCAGGCAATTAACAATTTTTTTTTTTTTTTTTCCACTCAAATTCACATTTTTTCAAACTCTCTATTTAGTTTTTTTTTTTTTTTTCTCTCGTCGAACCTCCGAATAAGAAACTCAGGGTTTCCGAAAGATTTTCCGAACCTTCCCCGTTGCGTCGTTGTTGATGTATTGTTTTTTTTTTTTTTTTTTTTTTGTTTTTTTTCTTTTTCTTCTTTTTCCTTCGCAGCGGACCGCGAGAAAGTCTTTGGTGCTGACATTTCTTTGGACGGCCCTCGAACACTTGTTTCAAGTGTTATTTTGATCGGCAGCAAAGGCAAAGGAATAATCGTCGTCATGCTGGATTACGAGAATCAAATGTTTCTGGAGTCACTCCAGGAGGACGGCCTCGTGATCGTAGCGAAGTGAGTCGCGTGGCCGGAAAGCGGCAGGGAGGGAGCAAAAAAAAAAAAAAAAAAAAAAATTGATAAAAAAAATAAAATAAAATAAAATAAAAAATTGAGAAAAAAATTGGAAAAAAATAAAATAAAAAATTGAAAAAAAAATAAAATAAAATAAAAAATTGAACAAAAATAGAATTAAAATCTTCTTATCTTATTATCTTACCTCATCTTCTTATCTTATTATCTTATCATCTTTTACCCCATCTTCTTATCTTGTTAGCACATCTTATTATCTTGTTAGGTTATCTCATTATCTTGTTATCTTATTATCTTATCTTATGGTATTTTATCTTATTATCTTATCTTATTATCTTACCTTATCTTATGTTTTTATCTTATCTTTTTATCTTGTTATCCTTCTTGTTATCTTATCTCATCTTCTTATCTTGTTAGCCCATATAATTATCTTGTTATATCTTATTATCGTATTTTATCTTATTATCTTATCTTATCATCTTATCTTATTATGGTATTTTATCTTATCATCTTATCTTATTATCGTATCTTATCTTATTATCTTACCTTATCTTATCTTGTTATCTTATTATCTTGCTATCTTATCTTTTTATCTTGTTATCTGAACTTATCTTATCTTGTTATCTGATCTTTTTATATCGTTATATTATCTTCTTATCTTGTTATTATTGAAAAAAAATTGAAACAATAAAATAAAATTAAAAATTGAAAGAAAAAAAAAGAAAGTTAAAAATTGAAAAAATAAAAGATAAAAAATTGAAGAAAGAAATAAAATAAAAATTGAAAAAAAAAAACTTCTTATATTGTTATCTTATCTTTTTATTTTGTTATCTTATCTTCTTGTTGTCTTATCTTTTTTATCTTGTTATCTTATCTTTTTATCTTGTTATCTGATCTTATCTTCTTATCTTGTTATCTTGCCTTGTTATCTGATCTTTTTATCGTCTTATATTATCTTCTTATCTTGTTATTATTGAAAAAAAAATTGAAAAAATTGAAAAAAATAAAATAAAATTAAAAATTGAAAAATTCAAGATAAAAAATTGAGATAAAAAATTGAAGAAAGAAATAAAATAAAAATTAAAAAAAATAAATAAAAAAAAAATACAATAGACAAACACATATCTTTTTCCTTCGTCCACTTTCGCTCTCTCTCTCTCTTCGAACGTTCGCAGGGGTCTTGGCCTGGAAACCGTATTCACGAATATCCTTCGATTGTACTTGGACCCGGGCAATTTGGTGATAGTCCTCGGGACAAATGACCGTGACGAGGAATACTTTCTCGACAGATTGACCGCGATGGGAGTTCCGACTTTGCCGAAAGTAATAACAGCTCATATTACTTCGAACGAGCGGTAGGAGTCTCTTTTTTTTTTTTTTTTTTTTTTTTGCGTTCGAGTACTTCGTTCCCTTTGAAAAGTCTGCCTGACGTTTCTCTCTCTCTCTCTCTCTCTCTCTCTCTCTCTCTCTCTCTCTCTCTCTCTCTCTCTCTCACTCGTTCTCTGTTTTTTTTTTCCTGTTCAGAGAACTCGCCTACCTGGACGGTGGAGTTTTCTTCATATCGGGGAGAATATTGGTCGTCGATTTGTTGAAAAATCGCGTTCCCCTTAAGCTCGTAACCGGCGTACTCGTTTATCGCGCTCAGGGCATTCTCAATTCTTATCAGGAGGCGTTCGCTCTACGTTTGTACAGGCAGGCCAATAAGGTAATTGAAAACAATTATTATATCGTGCTGTTCATTTTGCGGGTTAAAATTTTTTTTTTTATTTTTATTTTATTTTTCCGTCCCGTATCTCATGATCTTATCTTATGGTATTTTATTTTATTATCTTATCTTATTATCGTATCTTATTATCTCGCCTTATCTTATCTTGTTATCTTATCTTCTTATCTTGTTGTCTTATCTTTTTATCTTCTTATCTTACCTTGTTATCTTATCTTCTTGTTATCTGATCTTATCTTGTTATCTTATCTTATCTCATCAATGTATTATATCATTGTCACTATTATTATTATTATTATTATTATTATTATTATTATTTTATTTTTTAAATTATTATTATTATTTTTTTTTATTATTATATTTTTTTTATTATTATTATATTTATTTTATTATATTATATAATAAAATAAATATAATAATATTTATATTATATTATATATAATAAATATTTATATTATATTATATAATAAAATAATATAAATTATTATATAATAAATATTTATATTATATTATATAATAAAATTAATATAATAAAATAAAATAAATTATATTTATTTTATTTTATTATATTATTATATTTATTTATATTATTATTTTTTATTATTTATTTTTTTAATTATTATTATATTTATTTTTATTATTATTATTATTATTATTATTATTATTATTATTATTATTATTATTATAATATTTTATTATTATTATTATTATTATTCCTCAGAATATTGCAACTATCGAAACTCTTGTTTTGGGTTATTGTCATTGTAAAAATTATTTTGCAGACCGGTTTCATAAAAGCATTCACGAATTCGGCCCTCGCCTTCACCGTCGGCTTTGCCCAAGTCGAGCGCGTAATGAAAGCACTCTTCGTGAAGAATCTCTATCTCTGGCCGCGCTATCACTCGATCGTCAACAATAGCTTGTCGAAGCAAAAGGTGAGCTTGACGTTGAATCAAAACGACGAAAGTATAATAATAATAATAATAGCAATAAAAAATAAAACAAAAATGAGCACGATTAACGCAAAACGGAGCAAAAAATTGAAAAAAAAAAAAAAAAAAAAAAAATTACAAATTCCAGCCGGAAGTAATCGAGCTGCACGTGAAATTGACGCAAAAAATGCTGAACATTCAGACCTGCCTGTTGGACCTCATGAATTATATCGTCAAGGAATTGAAGAGGATCAACAAATACGTGAGTAGAGAAGAAAAAAAAAAAAAAAGCCATTCGCTTTAGCGCTTTTTTTTTTTTTTTCTTCTTTTCGACATTTTTTTTTTGTCCGCTCTTTTATTTTTCAATTTCATTATTTTCTGATTTCTTCGTTTTACGCTAAATGTTTCTTTAATATTGAATTTTTATTTTATACTTTCCAAATTTACAAAATTATTACAGAATTATTTAATAAAATTTACAAAATTACAAGATTATTCAATAAAATTTACAAAATTATTTAATAAAATTTACAACATTATTACAATATTATTTAATAAATTTTCGAAAATTACAAAATTATTCAATAAAATTTACAAAATTATTTAATAAAATTTACAAAATTACAAAATTATTACGAAATTATTTAATAAACTTTACAAAATTATAAAATTATTACGAAATTATTTGATAAAATTTACAAAATTACAAAATTATTTCATAAAATTGACAAAATTACAAAATTATTCAATTAAAATTTCCAACAATTTTCCTTCCTGACTATTTTATTATTTTTTCATCGACGAAAAGAAGAAAAAAAAAACGATTTTCTTATTCAAATGCGTGTGTAATTTTGTTTTTTTTTTAATTAAAAATTTTTTTTTTTTTTTTTCTATTCGCTTCCACTCCAGCTCGATCTCGACGAGTTGAGCGTCGAGAACGCGATAGCGAAGAAATTTCACAAGCAACTACAGCATCAGCTCGATCCAATTTGGCATCAGCTCGGCGGTACGACCAAGCAATTGGTGGCCGATCTCAAAACTTTGGGATCCTTCCTCACGCGAGTATTTTTCTTATTATCCCAATACGATTTCTCTTCAATTTGATATTATTATTATTATTATTATTATTATTATTATTATTATTATTTTAATCCTTTTTTTTTTTCCCGCCAAACACGAGACAAGAGAGTCGACGTATGAGAGAGAATAAAAAATAAAGCAATTTTTCAACTTTTTACATTTAACATAATGTAATTTTCAATTTTTGAATGTTTTTTTATGGAAAGCAAAACAAAAAAAGACAAAAAAACCGATACAAAAAGAAAATTCGAGAGTGATTTTTTTGAAAATTAAAAGAATTGAAATAAAGATACAATAGATTTTTTCGAACAATGTAAAAAAAAAATTAAACATTGAAAACGGAGCGTGTTTTTGCAGTCGTTTGACGCACGAGGATTCCGTTTCTTTCTACGCGATGATCAATCGTCTAAGAAGCATGGAATACGCGATGAAGAGCAGCGGCTGGCTCGTGCTCGACGTAGTCGACGATCTTTTCTCGTACGCGAGGGCACGCGTTTACAACGCGAGAAACGGTAGGAAGATGGAAAATTGAAAGAAAAAAAAAGAGTCAATTTATCGTTTTTTTTTATTTTGTTTTTTTTTTTTAACAAGGAACCGTATTCTCACGATGTTCAACTCATTTTAGGTTTAAAAAAAAAACGATTTTTTGAAAGACTTGCCTTCAATAATTTCCAGATCGGTAAAGATATCGATGCATCGTAAAAAAAAAAAAAAAAAAAAAAAAAAAAAAAAAAAAGAAAAAGATTATTCATCGTACGATTATCGCGGTTGCAGAATTAAAGCCGGAGTCTTGTCCAAAATGGACCGCACTGTCGGAGATACTCGTCGAGATACGCATCGAAATGAACAAATCGAAAGATCTGAAGGAAAACGAGAAGAAAATTCTCATTCTCGTACACGACGGTAACACGTGCTATCAGCTGAAGAATTATTTGACAATGGGAGCAGGTGGCTTTTTGCTTTACGAGGCTATGCGAAAATTGAAACAAAGCTCCATACAAGCGGGAAGGTGCGATCTTTTTGTTTCTTTTTTTGTTTTTTATTTTTAAGAGAGTGCGTGAGGGGTGGTGGGGGTGTTGTTTGGGTTTGTTTGGGTTTGTTTGGGTTTGTTTGGGTTTGAAAGCGAAAAAGAGTTTCGTTCGCGGGAGGGAGAGAGAGAGAGAGAGAGAAAAAGAAAAGGTTCCGTTTGGGTTTGTTTGGGTTCGTTTCGGCGTTGTTTCGGGGCGGTGAGGAAAAAAGAAAAAGCGTTTGTTTGGGTTTGTTCCGGGTTGTGTGAGGTTTGTTTGGGTTTGTTTGGGTTTGAAAGCGAAAAAGAGTTTCGTTCGCGGGAGGGAGAGAGAGAGAGAGAGAGAAAAAGAAAAGGTTCCGTTTGGGTTTGTTTGGGTTCGTTTCGGCGTTGTTTCGGGGCGGTGAGGAAAAAAGAAAAAGCGTTTGTTTGGGTTTGTTCCGGGTTGTGTGAGGTTTGTTTGGGTTTGTTTGGGTTTGAAAGCGAAAAAGAGTTTCGTTCGCGGGAGGGAGAGAGAGAGAGAGAGAGAAAAAGAAAAGGTTCCGTTTGGGTTTGTTTGGGTTCGTTTCGGCGTTGTTTCGGGGCGGTGAGGAAAAAAGAAAAAGCGTTTGTTTGGGTTTGTTCCGGGTTGTGTGGAGTTTGTTTGGGTTTGTTTGGGTTTGGGAGCGAAAAAGAGTTTCGTTCGCGGGAGGAAGAGAGAGAGAGAGAGAGAGAGAGAGAGAAAAAGAAAAGGTTCCGTTTGGGTTTGTTTGGGTTCGTTTCGGTTTGTTTTATCGGCGTTGTTTGGGGCGAGAAGATAAAAAGCGTTTGTTTGGGTTTATTCCGGGTTGTTTGGGTTTGTTTGGGGTTGAGAGAGAGAGAGAGAGAGAGAGAGAGAGAGAGAGAGAAATGGTTAAATTTTTTACTCTTTTTACGAATTTTATTACTAATTTTTCTTTTCACTTTATTACTTTACTTTTATTTATTTATTACGAATTTTTTGTTTGGGTTTGTTTTGCTTTTACGCTACACGATTATTGGATTGTTCAGCAGCGGGAAAGAAGGTACGACCTCGAGCGAAACCGGGACCGGAACAACGGAGGAAGAACTTTCGGACACTCAAGAGAGTTACGTTCTCACGTATTCGCAAAAACTTCCCGACAGCCCTCACGAGGAGGCCGAGAGTGCCGAATCTTTCGAGGAATGCTCGCAGGTTGGAAGAATTCCGACTTTTCTTTTGTTTTTTTTTTTTTTTTTGCTTTCTCGGGCTGCTCGTCATTTTTTTAATTCTTTACATTTTCTTTTTTAATTCTTTTTTTTACGATTTTTTGAAGAATCTTTAAGAATTTCGGTCATTTTTTGAAATTCTTAAAATAAAAAAAAAATTCTTTAAAAAAAAGAATTAAAAAAAAAAAACGATTATATAGTAACAAAATTCTACACAAAATATGAAATATATGAAAAAATTATATGGGAAAATAAAATGATTTTATTGTTGAACTTCTTAAATATAATTTTTTACATTCCATTAAAATTATAATCGATGAATTTTATTATCGAATAATCGTTTTTTAATTTTAAGAAAAAATCTCTTCAGAAATAAAAAAAAAAGATTGGAAATAAAACAAATTGATTTCTTTTTTTCGGGGACAAAAAAAATACCGAACGCTTGAATTTCCATGACTTTGAGAGACGCGCGCGCGCGTGCACGCAAATATTTGCAGTTATCGTTAATGGACGCGACGATGATGGATACGACCACGGAGCCCGTAGTACTGATACACTCGCTCAAGAGATCGGGCGACCCGATGGCGCTACAGAGAACACTCGCCGAGATGATGCCCCGTTACATTGTGATGTACGTGGCGGATGTCTCGGCGATACGTCAGCTCGAAGTTTATCAGAACAACAATCCATCGATGAGCGTGAAAATTTATTTTCTCGTTTACGGGGGCTCGGCCGAGGAACAGGGCTATCTGACGTCTTTGAGACGCGAGAAGGAAGCCTTCGAGAAACTCATTAAAACTAAATCGGTGAGCGATCGATACTTCGCAAATGAACGAAAGGAAAGAACGATTAACGTTTTTCTTTTCTTTTCTTTCTTTCTTTCGATATAATCTTTTCGATATAAGTCTTTTTTTCTCTCTGACGTTTTTCCGTAAATCCCGTAGTTCTCAAGTTACGGGGCATGCTCCAAAAATCCAACCTTGCGGAAAATTCTCAAAAAATTCAAGTGTATCAAGAATGAAAAAACACGACTTGTTTTCCTCTTTGGCGTTTTTCCGTAAACCCCATAGTTCTCGAGTTACGGGGCATGCTCGAAAAATCCAACCTTGCGGAAAATTCTCAAAAAATTCAAGTGTATCAAGAATGAAAAAACACGACTTGTTTTCCTCTTTGACGTTTTTCCGTAAATCCCATAGTTCTCGAGTTACGGCGCATGCTCCAAAAATCCAACCTCGCGGAAAATTCTCAAAAAATTCTAGTGTATCGAGAATGAAAAAACACGACTTGTTTTCCTCTTTGACGTTTTTCCGTAAACCTCATAGTTCTCGAGTTACGGGGCATGCTCCAAAAATCCAACCTTGCGGAAAATTCTAAAAAAATTCTAGTGTGTCAAGAATGAAAAAAAACGACTGATTTTCCTCTTTGACGTTTTTCCGTAAATCCCATAGTTCTCGAGTTACGGGGCATGCTCCAAAAATCCAACCTTGCGGAAAATTCTCAAAAAATTCAAGTGTATCAAGAATGAAAAAACACGACTTGTTTTCCTCTTTGACGTTTTCCCGTAAACCCCATAGTTCTCGAGTTACGGGGCATGCTCCAAAAATCCAACCTTGCGGAAAATTCTAAAAAAATTCTAGTGTGTCAAGAATAAAAAAACACGACTGATTTTCCTCTTTGACGTTTTTCCGTAAATCCCATAGTTCTCGAGTTACGGGGCATGCTCCAAAAATCCAACCTTGCGGAAAATTCTCAAAAAATTCAAGTGTATCAAGAATGAAAAAACACGACTTGTTTTCCTCTTTGACGTTTTCCCGTAAACCCCATAGTTCTCGACTTACGGGGCATGCTCCAAAAATCCAACCTTGCGGAAAATTCACAAAAAATTCAAGTGTATCAAGAATGAAAAAATACGACTTGTTTTCCTCTTTGGCGTTTTTCCGTAAATCCCATAGTTCTCGAGTTACGGTGCATGCTCCAAAAATACAACGTTGCGGAAAATTCTCAAAAAATTCAAGTGTATCAAGAATAAAAAAACACGACTTGTTTTTCTCTTTGACGTTTTTCCCTAAACCCCATAGTTCTCGAGTTACGGTGCATGCTCCAAAAATACAACGTTGCGGAAAATTCTCAAAAAATTCAAGTGTATCAAGATTAAAAAAACACGACTTGTTTTTCTCTTTGACGTTTTTCCCTAAACCCCATAGTTCTCGAGTTACGGGGCATGCTCCAAAAATTTAACCTTGCCGAAAAATCTCAAAAAATAAAGAAAGAAAGAAAGATAAAGAGATAGAACGAAAGAAAGAAAGAAAAGAAGGAAGAACGATCTTTCTATCTTTCTATCTATTTTTTCTATCTTCCATCACCGAAACAGTGGATAAAAAAAAATTGTTAAAAAAAATGATCAACCGTCAAGAACGATATAAACAGCTTTTTTCTTCTTTTTATTTTTTTAATTTTTTTTTAGACAATGGTAATTCCGAGTGATCAGGACGGCAAGTCCGAAGCGCTTGGAGATATCGAGGCGTCCACGGAGATTGAGACGAGCAACACGCGAAAGGGCGGCCTCGAGGCATCCACCGTAAAATCCGTAAATCGCGTGGTCGTCGATATACGTGAATTTCGTAGCGAATTACCCGCACTTTTGCACAAACGGGGCATAGAGATCGAGCCGATGACAATTGTAATTGGCGATTACATACTTTCGCCGGATATATGCATCGAGCGTAAAAGTATCTCGGATCTTATAATGTCACTGAACTCTGGTAGACTCTACAATCAAGCGGTCTCGATGACGCGTTACTACGCCAAACCGATGCTACTCATTGAATTCGATCAGAACAAATCGTTCTGCCTACAGGGCAATTATTACGTCAGCAGAGACATGAAGAGCGCTGACGTGACAGCGAAACTTCAATTGTTGACGATGCATTTTCCTAAATTGAAGCTCGTTTGGTCGCCGAGCCCGCAAGCGACCGCTCAACTCTTCGAAGAGCTCAAGGTCAGACGAATTTACGATGTCAATTAATCATTACCAATTCCTTTCGATCGTTGCATCGAACAAACTCATCTTTTTTTCTCACTCTCTCTCTCTGGCTCTCAATCTCTAACAAACCCAAACCCTTTTCTCCAACCCCAAATGAAACCCAATCATACCTAAACACTCTCCCTCTCTCTCTCTCTGTGCAATTTTAGTAGAAACTTGTTTAAAAAAAATGTCTTGTTGTAGCAAGGCAGAGCGCAACCGGATGCTCAGGTGGCCGCCCAGATAGGCCTGGACGACGATATCGAGGACAAAAGGGTCATGGTAGAAAAGTACAACAATGGAATACAGAATTTCGTTTCGAAACTGCCCGGCGTCCACTCGAAAAATTTGCGGACGATTTTGAACAATGGCGGCTCTCTCGACGGTCTCGTGAAAATGACGCAGGTTTTATTAATTACTATTGAACTGTATCTCTCTCTCTCTCTCTCTCTCTCTCTCTCTCTCTCTCTCTCTCTCTCTCTCTTCTCTTTCTTCCTCTCTATCTCGAGAACTATGGGGTTTACGGGAAAACGTCAAAGAGTAAAACAAGTCGTGTTTTTTCATTCTCGATACACTGGAATTTTTTGAGAATTTTCCGCAAGGTTGGATTTTTCGTGCATGCCTCGTAACTCGAGAACCATGGGGTTTACGGGAAAACGTCAAAGAGTAAAACAAGTCGTGTTTTTTCATTCTCGATACACTGGAATTTTTTGAGAATTTTCCGCAAGGTTGGATTTTTCGTGCATGCCCCGTAACTCGAGAACCATGGGGTTTACGGGAAAACGTCAAAGAGTAAAACAAGTCGTGTTTTTTCATTCTCGATACACTGGAATTTTTTGAGAATTTTCCGCAAGGTTGGATTTTTCGTGCATGCCTCGTAACTCGAGAACCATGGGGTTTACGGGAAAACGTCAAAGAGTAAAACAAGTCGTGTTTTTTCATTCTCGATACACTGGAATTTTTTGAGAATTTTCCGCAAGGTTGGATTTTTCGTGCATGCCCCGTAACTCGAGAACCATGGGGTTTACGGGAAAACGTCAAAGAGTAAAACAAGTCGTGTTTTTTCATTCTCGATACACTGGAATTTTTTGAGAATTTTCCGCAAGGTTGGATTTTTCGTGCATGCCTCGTAACTCGAGAACTATGGGGTTTACGGGAAAACGTCAAAGAGTAAAACAAGTCGTGTTTTTTCATTCTCGATACACTGGAATTTTTTGAGAATTTTCCGCAAGGTTGGATTTTTCGTGCATGCCTCGTAACTCGAGAACTATGAGGTTTACGGGAAAACGTCAAAGAGTAAAACAAGTCGTGTTTTTTCATTCTCGATACACTGGAATTTTTTGAGAATTTTCCGCAAGGTTGGATTTTTCGTGCATGCCCCGTAACTCGAGAACCATGGGGTTTACGGGAAAACGTCAAAGAGTAAAACAAGTCGTGTTTTTTCATTCTCGATACACTGGAATTTTTTGAGAATTTTCCGCAAGGTTGGATTTTTCGTGCATGCCTCGTAACTCGAGAACCATGGGGTTTACGGGAAAACGTCAAAGAGTAAAACAAGTCGTGTTTTTTCATTCTCGATACACTGGAATTTTTTGAGAATTTTCCGCAAGGTTGGATTTTTCGTGCATGCCTCGTAACTCGAGAACTATGAGGTTTACGGGAAAACGTCAAAGAGTAAAACAAGTCGTGTTTTTTCATTCTCGATACACTAGAATTTTTTGAGAATTTTCCGCAAGGTTGGATTTTTCGTGCATGCCTCGTAACTCGAGAACTATGAGGTTTACGGGAAAACGTCAAAGAGTAAAACAACACGTGTTTTTTCATTCTCGATACACTAGAATTTTTTGAGAATTTTCCGCAAAGTTGGGGTTTACGGGAAAACGTCAAAGAGTAAAAAAAAAATCGTGTTTTTTCATTCTCTATACACTGGACTTTTTTTTCGTAACGTGAAACTATTCTCACTCTCGAAAACCTACAATTTTTCATAATCTACTGCTCGTTATCTTCCATACTATTTAACGTTCGTGATATATATTTTTCGTCCCGTATCGAATTGAAACGAGCCCCCTCGCCACACACGTAATTGTCTCCATTCTACACAAAATACGAAATCAATGACAGGAGGAATTGGCGTGTCTTCTGCACAACAAGAGCGACAGCAGCGCATTGTACTCGGCGCTCCACGAGAAAAAAAGGCCGGAGGAGGCGTCAACGTCTTCCGGCACGGGACGACCGGTCTCGAAAGTTCGCACGAGAGGTTTGTTCCCCTCGAAGAAATCATGAACGATCAATCTTTTTTATTCGTCAATTTTCCAAAATTCCGGTTTTTTTCCCAAGCGAAGACCAAAAAAAAAAAAAAAAAACAGGCTTCCGCAAAAATAATTCGCATCGTCAAACACTCGATTAATCTTTCATTCGTTATCAATATCGCCGCAGCGTCGATTTCTTCTTCAATTCGTTTAAATTCTCCGACAATTTCTCCGGCAAAAAAAAAACAAAAGAAGAAAAAAAACAGAGTCGCTGTAAGCGCTTGTAAACAAATACGTAATTTATTCGTGTATCAAATATCGAGGATACTTGTCAATAAAACAAAAAAAAAAACAAAAAAAGAAGCTACGATCAATTACTCGTGTTTCGATTCTCGTTGAATTTCCAATGGCGTAAAATCCGTCGAGAGCGAGTACAAACCTTTTTCGTAACGTTCGAACATCATTAGCGATGCAACGTCGCGATCGTCGTACGTGTCCACGTGACAATCGCTTTTCGCCTCCGAACCTTCGTCATTTTCTCGTTCCTTGTTGAAAAAAAAAATGAAAAAAAAAAAATTACTATTAGAATTCTAATGCTCTTTTTCATTTTCGCGTCGTTACGCACTTCCGTTTCCGCTTTAGTCGCGTTCTCTCGCCCGAACGAATATTCGCCACAGTCCGAGATGCGAATTTCTCGCGACGGCGCCTCGTAGTGCGTCGGAGTGTTTTCGATTATTTTCAACGTGTTCGCGCCTTCTATCAGTTGTCTGCAATGCGAAAAATCGCGGCTCTCGTTCTTTATTCAAGGGAGAGAGAGAGAGAGAGAGAGAGAGAGAGAGAGAGAGAGAGAGAGAGAGAGAGAGAGAGAGAGAGAAAGTTAAAGTGAATTTATCGTTATTTTTTCTTAAATTTATTAAATAACTTTGTCCGAAATTTCGAATTTTTTTTTTTTTAATCTAAGTTATTACTCATTTTCAAATGATTAATAATTTATTTTCACATTTTTTTTTCTTCTTATTTATCATATTTATATATTCTTTTTCTATTTTCTACGTTCATATATTTTTTTTTATGAAAATATTAAATATAAAAATAAGTTATTACCAAGTTAAATAACTTGCCGTTTCATCAAATATTATTAAAAAAAAAAAAAAAAAATGAAAACAAGTTACTACTCATTTTCGAATGATTAACAAATTCTTTTCCTCATTTTTCATACAATTTAAATTACATTAAACATTTGACAATATAATTGTTTATTTTTTTTTATAATATATCAATTATTTAACAATTATTTATTTATTATTTAATACAATTCAAGAATTGTATGAATTTATAATTATAATTATTTTAAAAAAAAACACATCATTTGAAAGAATTAAATAGTGAAAAAAAAAGTGGCAACAATAACCCAAAAGCCACGTATCGGCGATCCATCCATTCGTTTCGTCTCAACGATACGACGAATTGATCCCGGTTGTTTTGCTTTCCGTCGTTCGCCATCGAGACGACGCCACGGCGATCGTGGGCAACGCAATACGACTCGTCTCTAATCGTTATTTCGTTGAGCGCACTCTCGTCGAGATCCTCGTTCGATTCGAAAATATCTGAAAAACCCAAACGCAAAAAAAAAAAAAAAAGAAAAAAAAACAACTTTCGACATTGAAAAAGCCCTTTTTTTTTTATTTCAAATATTTTTCACACTCGTTTCATTTATTTATTTATTTTTATTTCATTTAATTTTTAGTTTTTTTTCGATTTTTTATTTGATTTATCTTTATTTAAATTTTATTTTTTGCGATTTTTTATTTTATTTATTTATTTTTATCACATTTTATTTTTTGCGATTTTCTATTTTATTTATTTCATTTTATTTTTATTTATTTTTTTTCGTTTTTTTTTTTAAATTTCATTTATAATTATTTTTAAAATTCAACTACCGCCAATTTGAATCCATCCGTTCTCGACGACACGACGTATCCTCGTGTTCTTGTAGCTCAGCCTCGTAGCCCAGGCATCTTTGCTCTCGTAGCCCGTGCAAAGTTTCGCGAAATGCTCGCACGTACGGGGCATTAGATCCGTGTACAACTTTGAATTAAGAAAAAAAAAAAAAAAAAAAGAAGAAACAAATTCAATTTGACAAAATTAATTTTCATTCGTGTCGTGACGCAATAATTCGGCAAAAAAAAAGAAAAAAAAAACAAATCCGTTGCTCGAATTACTTTTGAAAGATTGTTCGTTGTTCGTTCGGAATTATTCACCATTATTAGAAACGATCCGATCACGCTGTCGTCCATTGTGAACGTGAAATAAACGTGTTTTCGCTGCGATTGGCAAAATTCGTTAATTTTTTTTTTTTTTTTTTTTTTTTTTTCAATTAACAATAAGAATTTTTCATGGCGATAATAAAAGTATTACGATGTCGAATGAGTTTTCGCTGTTTTTTTTTTTTTTTCGGGAAAATTATAAAAAAAATGAACAAAAAATACAAAAACTGAAGAAAAAAAGACGTGGAGTAGGAAAAAAGCAAAAAAATAGAATAAAAAAAACGTTCTCGCTACCCCCAATTTTTGTATAAATCGTTGATACTCCTGGGCAATGAGATTCTCGTAAAAAGTGAAAGAAATTGGAAGATTGAAGGCGTAAGTATTGCCGAGATGTCGAATAAACGCGAGATCGTCGCCGATGAATTCGCCGTCGAGGAAAATTGCCACGGGACGTCGAAGCCTCCGGGCCTTGTCACCGAAACACTGAAAAAAAGGAAAAAAAAAAAAACAAAAAACAAAAAACAACATTATTTTTCATCTCGATATTTCGATTTTTAAAATTTTTATCGTACTATTATCAATTTAAACGAATCGAATTGAATTATTATTTTTATTGAACTATCATCAGTTTGAACGAATGGAATTAAATTACGTTTTTTTTTTATTAAACCATTATCAATTTAAATTAATCGAATTAAATTCTATAATAAAGAGAATTAATTTTATCATTGATAGAATTAATAGAATTAATAGAATTAAATAATCGAATTAATAGAATTAAATAATAGAATTACATTTTGAATAAATAGAATTAAAAACGATCGATTTAAACGAATCGAATTAAATTAATTTTCATTAGACCATTATCAATTTAAATGAATCGAATTAAATTAATTTTTTTTTTTATTAAACTATAATCAATTTAAACGAATCGAATTGAATTAATTTTTTTATTGAACTATCATCAATTTACTTAAATCGATCGACATACATTTTTGATAAAAATATCAATTTAAATAAATAAATATATATTTTTATCGTTCATATTCGTTTCTTACTCATTCAAATTTATTTCAATTAATTGATAATTAAAATTTCGACTAAAATGCAAAATATACGCTTTATTTTCCAATTAAATATAAATATATATATATTTATTAATATATATTACCCGTCGAATATCTTCGATTTTATCGTGCCAAGCGACCTGAAGCATCTCGTTGATTTCCGGCTTGGAAAATTTATCGGGCAAATGTCCGTGAAGCTTCCGGGCGCAGAGACGCGCCTTCTGAAAGGCCTCGCTCCTCAAGAGGCCCACAATTTTTATTTTCCTTCGCGAATCTTCGTTTACGCGTTCCCTCGCGATCTTGGCCCAATTGTACGACTTCATTATTCGACATCAACGTCCAAAACACCCACGCCATGCAGTATTTTTCGGGGTTAAAAATCGGATGAAGTTAAAAAAAAAAGAAATGAAAATCAGAAAATAAATACTACTTTTTTCTTTTCACTCCGTCATTCGTAATTTTTTACACGTGAAGCAAAAAAAAAAAATGTATACGGTAACGCGATAAAATTAAACATAATGACAGTGATAATGTTTATATTTTATATTTTATTTTTCTTCATTATTTATTTAAATGATAATTATGTAATATTAATTTTAATAATATAAATTCTGACGTTAATAATTATTATAGATTTTATTCCACCTGCACAGCCTTGCGGATTTTTTTACACCGCCCCGCGGTTCTTCTCTTTTTACATCTCCATACGTTTTTTTTTTTACAAAATCCATCTCAAACACGATTCAAACCTGTTGCAAGGCTCGGAAATCTTTTCAGACTCTTAAAATCCTCTTAAAACCGGCTTAAACGTAATTTAAAGCTGTTCTAAGGCTCGAAAAATCTCGCCAGACACCTAAAATCCCTTTAACACCGACTTAAACATAACTTAAACCTGTTTTAACGCTCAAAATTCTTCTTCCACCTTTCGGGAACCTCGTAACCTTGGTGTTGTTGTTGTTTTTTTTTTTCTCCCGTATTCACCCACCAGCTTGTTCATTTTCACGTATTTTTCCAAAGCTTTCGACATCTCACGTTGCGATTACGATTATTATTAATGACCGCCGCAAATAATAACAACAATATAACGCAACGATAGCGCTGTTTATCGAGTAGTAATTATTCATACAAATTTTCCAAATCCTCGTGACAAAAGTTTCTACAAGACGTTTTTCCTAAAAAAAAAAAAAAAAAAAAAGAAAAAACAAAGATTTATTATTACGAATTTTTGCTCTCGCGACCGGTTAAATTTTTTCTTTGCATTTAATATTGTATAAAATTGATTTAAAAAAATGTTCAAACGTTTATTCATTATTACAATATGTATAATTACAAAATTATAAAATGATTAAAATAAATTAAATAAAAATAAAATAATAAAAATTATGATAAATCATTATAAATTGTAATAAAATAATAACAATATAAATTATAACAATGTTGTCAAGGGAACGTACATAGTATCAGCAAGTTCGTACGAAAGTTCGTCCTCGCTGTCGCTCGTAGAGTCGAGACTGTAAAGAAATGGATCGGTCTCGTACATCGGAAAGTAAAATTCCGGCTGATTCCAGACTCTCGAGGCTGGCAATTTCTCGTGATCGTTTTCCCGCATATGCGCGATGAAATTTTCCGGCGTTACGTCGCAGTAGATGCACTTCTTATCGTAGATCCTACGGCGCACGTAATTCACGACTTTGACCTGTAAATTTGGTTTATTTTTTATAGTTTTCAGACCTTCGAGTTTGTCAAATTACTTTTGTTTTTCTAATATTTTTCGACTATTTTGATTTTTTATCGCTCGAATTTCGAGACCCTTCGATTTGTTTTTTTTTTAAGGTTCTTTTTTTTTTAAGACCTTGATACAGTGGAATTTTTTGAAAATTTTCCCCAAGGTTGAATTTTTGGAGCATGCACCGTAACTCGAGAACTATGGGGCTTCGGGAAAAACATCAAAGAGGAAAACAAGTCGTGTTTTTTCATTCTTGATACACTTGAATTTTTTGAGAATTTTCCGCAACGTTGTATTTTTGGAGCATGCACCGTAACTCGAGAACTATGGGGTTTAGGGAAAAACGTCAAAGAGGAAAACAAGTCGTGTTTTTTCATTCTTGATACACTTGAATTTTTTGAAAATTTTCCGCAACGTTGTATTTTTGGAGCATGCACCGTAACTCGAGAACTATGGGGTTTAGGGAAAAACGTCAAAGAGGAAAACAAGCCGTGTTTTTTCATTCTTGATGCACTTGAATTTTTTGAGAATTTTCCGCGACGTTGTATTTTTGGAGCATGCACCGTAACTCGAGAACTATGGGGTTTAGGGAAAATCGTCAAAGAGGAAAACAAGTCGTGTTTTTTCATTCTTGATACACTTGAATTTTTTGAGAATTTTCCGCGACGTTGTATTTTTGGAGCATGCACCGTAACTCGAGAACTATGGGGTTTCGGGAAAAACGTCAAAGAGGAAAACAAGTCGTGTTTTTTCATTCTTGATACACTTGAATTTTTTGAGAATTTTCCGCGACGTTGTATTTTTGGAGCATGCACCGTAACTCGAGAATTATGGGGTTTAGGGAAAAACGTCAAAGAGGAAAACAAGTCGTGTTTTTTCATTCTTGATACACTTGAATTTTTTGAGAATTTTCCGCAACGTTGTATTTTTGGAGCATGCACCGTAACTCGAGAACTATGGGGTTTAAGGAAAAACGTCAAAGAGGAAAACAAGTCGTGTTTTTTCATTCTTGATACACTTGAATTTTTTGCGATTTTTCCGCAACGTTGTATTTTTGGAGCATGCACCGTAACTCGAGAACTATGGGGTTTAGGGAAAAACGTCAAAGAGGAAAACAAGTAGTGTTTTTTCATTCTTGATACACTTGAATTTTTTGAGAATTTTCCGCAAGGTTGTATTTTTGGAGCATGCACCGTAACTCGAGAACTATGGGATTTAGGGAAAAACGTCAAAGAGGAAAACAAGCCGTGTTTTTTCATTCTTGATGCACTTGAATTTTTTTAGAATTTTCCGCGACGTTGTATTTTTGGAGCATGCACCGTAACTCGAGAACTATGGGGTTTAGGGAAAATCGTCAAAGAGGAAAACAAGTCGTGTTTTTTCATTCTTGATACACTTGAATTTTTTGAGAATTTTCCGCGACGTTGTATTTTTGGAGCATGCACCGTAACTCGAGAACTATGGGGTTTCGGGAAAAACGTCAAAGAGGAAAACAAGTCGTGTTTTTTCATTCTTGATACACTTGAATTTTTTGAGAATTTTCCGCGACGTTGTATTTTTGGAGCATGCACCGTAACTCGAGAATTATGGGGTTTAGGGAAAAACGTCAAAGAGGAAAACAAGTCGTGTTTTTTCATTCTTGATACACTTGAATTTTTTGAGAATTTTCCGCAACGTTGTATTTTTGGAGCATGCACCGTAACTCGAGAATTATGGGGTTTAGGGAAAATCGTCAAAGAGGAAAACAAGTCGTGTTTTTTCATTCTTGATACACTTGAATTTTTTGAGAATTTTCCGCAAGGTTGGATTTTTGGAGCATGCACCGTAACTCGAGAACTATGGGGTTTCGGGAAAAACGTCAAAGAGGAAAACAAGTCGTGTTTTTTCATTCTCGATACACTTGAATTTTTTGAGAATTTTCCGCGACGTTGTATTTTTGGAGCATGCACCGTAACTCGAGAATTATGGGGTTTAGGGAAAAACGTCAAAGAGGAAAACAAGTCGTGTTTTTTCATTCTTGATACACTTGAATTTTTTGAGAATTTTCCGCAAGGTTGAATTTTTGGAGCATGCACCGTAACTCGAGAACTATGGGGTTTAGGGTAAAACGTCAAAGAGGAAAACAAGTCGTATTTTTTCATTCTTGATTCACTTGAATTTTTTGAGATTTTTCCGCAAGGTTGAATTTTTGGAGCATGCACCGTAACTCGAGAACTATGGGATTTAGGGAAAAACGTCAAAGAGGAAAACAAGTCGTGTTTTTTCATTCTCGATTCACATGAATTTTTTGACAATTTTCGCGTAATGTTCGAAAGTTCCAATAGAGTTGGTAAAGTATTTTTCGAGCACGCGACTCAGCTCAAAAAACAATGGAATCTTTAATTTTTACGACGATTTTACCTTTTCGTAAAAGTTCAAGTCTCCGGTGAGTAGACCAAAGTCGAAATTGTGCTCGTCCCTCATGTGTTGGAGTATTTTCGCGAAATCACGATTCGCAATTGGACAAAGTAGACAAGTCACGAGAGCGTCGTCACCGTCCCAATCGCCCCACGTGGCATCCTCGTCCTCCTCGTTTTCACTCTCGTTCGCTTCGTTCACCTTCGACATATTCAATTCGAGCGAATTATTGCAAAGATTTCCCGTACTTTCGGTGGAATTTTTTTCCCTATTTTCATATCATTCGAGGCGGGATTTTTTTCTCGAAATCTACGCTCGTAAATGACGAAACGAAGGATTCGCGACAAAACGAACGCTTTTGAAGTCGAGAAGATTTTTTTTTTTTAACCTAACGTCAGAAAAAATATTATTATTATTATTATTATTCCTCACCTGTCTCTGGCGCCAATTGCTCCCGAGCTCCAAGTAATTCGTCACGTAATATTTGTCGTAAGTTTTGTTACTCGGATTGACGCGTTTGTGCAATTTTTTTCTCATGTGCTCCTTCAATACGTTGCGATCCTTGAATATTCTCTCGCAGTAGATGCACCTTAAGCTGCGCTCCAAAAAAAAAAAAAAAAAAAAAACAAGAAAAACGTTCGAAACAAACCCAAACGAGCACAATTTTTCTCTTCGTGCTCCGTTAGATCGGATTTTTTACGAAAAAAAAAAATCTCAAACCCAAACGTACTTCATGTACGACGTTTCGTAAATTTTTAACGAATTCGAAAATTGCAATTTTTATTGTTTTTTTTTTTTTTCTTCAAACTCGGATTTTTCGCTCAGTCAAAAAAGAAGAAAAAAAAAAATGGACTTGAAAAATTTTTTTTGCACTCGATCGAAAAGAAATAATCCAAACAAACGAACCTCTCGATATTATTTTTTATTCTGTCGAGTAGCTCGTCCACGTAGACAAGATTTTCCGGCTTGCCCAACTGGACGTTGTGCTTTTGGGACAAATGCTTCATATAATCCGAGCGTAATCCCGAAATTTCCATTCGGCAAAATATGCAACCGCGCCGAAAACTCGCGTCCGTTCTCTCGTGCGCCTGCTGCGACAATATCAATTCCTGTCGAGAAAGTAGAGCGAAAAAAAAAAAAAAAAAAAAAATACGAAGCATTAAAATGGAAAATAAATAAATTAAAATTTTTATGAATTTTAAAAAATTCGAAAAATTAAATTTTTAATTAAAAAAAATAGAAAAATTAAATTTATTAATTCAAAAATAAAATTGAAACGTTAAAATTGAAAATAAATTAAAATAAATTAAAATAAATGAAAATGTTCAAATGAAAAATAAATTAAAACGTCAATTTGCTCAAAATTCTCATTTCCTTTTGTGAATTATTTTTTTTTTTTTGCTTCACCCCCTCGGACAATTTACCAATCTGCTCCTGTGCAATTCGTCTCGGAGAGTTTTGTCCTCGGCGATGCAATCGGACAAGAGATAGTAAACTTCGTTCTTGCTTGGCTTCCCGTCGGGTGTGCAATCCATGAGGATCGTTGTGCAATAAATCGTGATCGGTTGTTCCTTGAATTTAACGCCCCAGTAGTGCACGTAGCTGGGAATTGAATGACGCGTCAGGAGGTAATTTGATTGATTTCGAAGGGCTGATGGTGAGAAAGTGGTGAGAAATTCATTTTTTTTCAAAATATTCGGGGATGGTCACGTTAAATGGTCCACCCTGTACATATATATATATATTAGATGAAGTAAAAAGTTCTGAGCGTTTTTTTTGCTTTATTTCGACGATAAAATTAACACAGGATCGTCCGATTTAGATCAAATATGCGCGCGTTTTTTGTACGATAACTTTTGTCCATTTTCATGGCAATTTCATAATTCCGCGATTGAAGAAGTCCTCTCGTCCCTATTGGTAAAAAAAAAACATGACCAGCTCATTTTCACAAGCCTCTCTTGAGGCCAGTTTTGTACGATGAAGAAAATTTTGCAAATGCTTGGAAAAGGTGATTAATCGCTTGGTGGCAGGTACTGGACTATAAGGTGGGTGCGATAGAACCTTCCATCCGAGCTCTCGGAGCTTCTGGCCGCGTCGTTAAAGATGTGTGCGTTGCCTGGATCGTTGTCTCGATAGAACACAACACTCTTCCGATATTGGCCCAATTCTGGCCGCTTCTGGTCGATCGCCTGGCTTCAATCTGGTCAGTTGTTGACAGTGGAGGTCCGAATTGAGTGTTTGGCCCGATGGGAGCAGCTCATAGTGGATGATTCCCTTCCAATCCCACCAAACCCACACACACACACACACACACACAGCAAAACCTTCTTGGCCCGTTAATCCGGGCTTGGCGAGATCGTTTGGGGCCGGCTCGCCGCGGATTGGACCACGTACTTTTTCGGCTCTCGTGTTCTCGTGTGCGAGCCATTTTTTCATCGCCAGTCCACCATCCGCCTTCAAAAATGCCTCGATCTCGTTGCGTTTCGGCAAAGAAGTCGCAGCCATCAATTTCGGTCCAAAAGGTTCTTTCGGAGTTGGAGGGTAGTTGGAGAGTCGGAGGGTAGTTGGAGAGTTGGAGAGTAGTTGGAAAATTGGAGAGTCGGCGAGGAGTTGGAGAGTTGGAGGAGCCAATTCCTCTCTCCAAAGAGTCGGAGAGTAGTTTGAGAGTTGGGGAGTAGTTAAAAAGTTGGAGAGTTGGAGAGTAGTTGGAAAATTGGAGAGTAGTTGGAGTGTTGGAAAGTAGCTGGAGAGTTTGAGAGTACTTGGAGAGTTGGAGAGTAGCTGGATAGTTGGATAGTAGCTGGAGAGTAGTTGGAGAGTTGGAGAGTTCGGAGAGTAGTTGGAGAATTGGAGAGTTGGAGAGTAGTTGGAGAGTTGAAGAGTAGTTGGAGAGTTGGAGAGTAGCCGGAGAGTTGGATAGTAGTTGGAGATTAGCTGGAGAGTTGGAGAGTAGTTGGAAAATTGGAGAGTCGGAGAGGAGTTGGAGAGTTGGTGGAGCCAATTCCTCTCTCCAAAGAGTCGGAGAGTAGTTGGAGAGTTGGGGAGTAGTTAAAAAGTTGGAGAGTTGGAGAGTAGTTGGAAAATTGAAGAGTAGTTGGAGTGTTGGAAAGTAGCTGGAGAGTTTGAGAGTACTTGGAGAGTTGGAGAGTAGCTGGATAGTTGGATAGTAGCTGGAGAGTAGTTGGAGAGTTGGAGAGTTCGGAGAGTAGTTGGAGAATTGGAGAGTTGGAGAGTAGTTGGAGAGTTGAAGAGTAGTTGGAGAGTTGGAGAGTAGCCGGAGAGTTGGATAGTAGTTGGAGAGTAGTTGGAGATTAGCTGGAGAGTTGGAGAGTAGTTGGAAAATTGGAGAGTCGGAGAGGAGTTGGAGAGTTGGTGGAGCCAATTCCTCTCTCCAAAGAGTCGGAGAGTAGTTTGAGAGTTGGGGAGTAGTTAAAAAGTTGGAGAGTTGGAGAGTAGTTGGAAAATTGGAGAGTAGTTGGAGTGTTAGAAAGTAGCTGGAGAGTTTGAGAGTACTTGGAGAGTTGGAGAGTAGCTGGATAGTTGGATAGTAGCTGGAGAGTAGTTGGAGAGTTGGAGAGTTCGGAGAGTAGTTGGAGAATTGGAGAGTTGGAGAGTAGTTGGAGAGTTGAAGAGTAGTTGGAGAGTTGGAGAGTAGCCGGAGAGTTGGATAGTAGTTGGAGAGTAGTTGGAGATTAGCTGGAGAGTTGGAGAGTAGTTGGAAAATTGGAGAGTCGGCGAGGAGTTGGAGAGTTGGTGGAGCCAATTCCTCTCTCCAAAGAGTCGGAGAGTAGTTTGAGAGTTGGGGAGTAGTTAAAAAGTTGGAGAGTTGGAGAGTAGTTGGAAAATTGGAGAGTAGTTGGAGTGTTGGAAAGTAGCTGGAGAGTTTGAGAGTACTTGGAGAGTTGGAGACTAGCTGGAGAGTTGGCTAGTAGCTGGAGAGTAGTTGGAGAGTTGGAGAGTTCGGAGAGTAGTTGGAGAATTGGAGAGTTGGAGAGTTGAAGAGTAGTTGGAGAGTTGGAGAGTAGCCGGAGAGTTGGATAGTAGTTGGAGAGTAGTTGGAGATTAGCTGGAGATTTGGAGAGTAGTTGGAAAATTGGAGAGTCGAAGAGGAGTTGGAGAGTTGGAGGAGCCAATTCCTCTCTCCAAAGAGTCGGAGAGTAGTTTGAGAGTTGGGGAGTAGTTAAAAAGTTGGAGAGTTGGAGAGTAGTTGGAAAATTGGAGAGTAGTTGGAGTGTTGGAAAGTAGCTGGAGAGTTTGAGAGTACTCGGAGAGTTGGAGAGTAGCTGGATAGTTGGATAGTAGCTGGAGAGTAGTTGGAGAGTTGGAGAGTTCGGAGAGTAGTTGGAGAATTGGAGAGTTGGAGAGTAGTTGGAGAGTTGAAGAGTAGTTGGAGAGTTGGAGAGTAGCCGGAGAGTTGGATAGTAGTTGGAGAGTAGTTGGAGATTAGCTGGAGAGTTGGAGAGTAGTTGGAAAATTGGAGAGTCGGAGAGGAGTTGGAGAGTTGGTGGAGCCAATTCCTCTCTCCAAAGAGTCGGAGAGTAGTTGGAGAGTTGGGGAGTAGTTAAAAAGTTGGAGAGTTGGAGAGTAGTTGGAAAATTGAAGAGTAGTTGGAGTGTTGGAAAGTAGCTGGAGAGTTTGAGAGTACTTGGAGAGTTGGAGAGTAGCTGGATAGTTGGATAGTAGCTGGAGAGTAGTTGGAGAGTTGGAGAGTTCGGAGAGTAGTTGGAGAATTGGAGAGTTGGAGAGTAGTTGGAGAGTTGAAGAGTAGTTGGAGAGTTGGAGAGTAGCCGGAGAGTTGGATAGTAGTTGGAGAGTAGTTGGAGATTAGCTGGAGAGTTGGAGAGTAGTTGGAAAATTGGAGAGTCGGAGAGGAGTTGGAGAGTTGGTGGAGCCAATTCCTCTCTCCAAAGAGTCGGAGAGTAGTTTGAGAGTTGGGGAGTAGTTAAAAAGTTGGAGAGTTGGAGAGTAGTTGGAAAATTGAAGAGTAGTTGGAGTGTTGGAAAGTAGCTGGAGAGTTTGAGAGTACTCGGAGAGTTGGAGAGTAGCTGGAGAGTCGGATAGTAGCTGGAGAGTAGTTGGAGAGTTGGAGAGTTCGGAGAGTAGTTGGAGAATTGTAGAGTTGGAGAGTAGTTGGAGAGTTGAAGAGTAGTTGGAGAGTTGGAGAGTAGCTGGAGAGTTGGATAGTAGTTGGAGATTAGCTGGAGAGTTGGAGAGTAGTTGGAGAATTGGAGAGTTAGAGAGTAGTTAGAGAATTGGAGAGTCGGAGAGTTGGAGAGTAGTCGGAGAGTTGGGAAGTTGGAGAGAGAGAGAGCGAGAGAGAGAGAGAGAGAGAGAGAGACTTATCACCCGAAAAGTCTGGTTACGTTATTAATGCAAAAGCCAATGTGCGAGCCATTTTTTCATCGCCGGTCCACCATCCGCCTTCAAAAATGCCTCGATCTCGTTGCGTTTCGGCAAAGAAGTCGCAGCCATCAATTTCGGTCCGAAAGGTTCTTTCGCGTCGATTCGTGCGGCCCACCCGTACATCGCGAGCTTCTTCCTGAGACCAGGCCTCGTGCGAATGCTTCCGAACGGTTTTTCTGGCTAATCTTCGCTTCCTGGACAATGGAACGAGTGCTCGAGTGCCGCACCGACTCGACGATTGTCCATGATTTTATCGACATTTTCGACTATCGGCCTACCATAGAGCGTGGCGTCGTCTTCGACGTTCGTATTACCGCAACTGAATCGTCGGAACCAACGCTTTGCCGTCGCATTTGCTGCTCCGCCTGCTCCGCCTTGATCGTAACGCTACTGAAGAACGTATCGAATTTTCCACTCTTTTTTTTTTACCTCCGTTTCGGAGCGCCGTAACACGCAACCGTCTTCACCGAAAACAAATCCGACGCGACGCACACGTCGCGAGATATAGCTCGCCAAAAGAAGTCTAGCGAAAAACGCTCGTTACTTTTCGCTTCATCCGACATAACGTTACATTCGTGTACCTTCTGAGGCTGGCAATTTTCCAAACGTCGCCTAAGACCAGTCGATGAGCCTCGAACAAGTGCGAGAGAAATTGTTTCTCCTCCTTCGGCAAAACAAATATATCCTCGCAGAGCAAACATTTGGTTTCGCCGTCTTCGCCGTCGATGCCGACGAACTGACTTTTGTAACGCGCAGCTGGCTCGTCTTGTCATTTTTTTTCGACATTTGTAACGTGAAACAATCCTCTCAATTATTAAATTCGACATATAATTAATAATTTTTATATTTATTTGAAATACAATATACAATTAATAGCCTTCTTCGTTGTTCAATGTTATTGTTCGATAACATTCAATGATATTAATATTAATTGTTATTGACATTATGAATATTTATAACAATTTACGTGGCAAAGAGAATTTCTAACCTTCAGTTGTCATCGGAGCGTAAAAAGTTTTCCGACAAGCGCACGGCTTCCTTCGAGTTTGTTTTATTTTTTTGAGGTTAGCTCTCAATGTTTACGTTTTAACGAATAATCACGGTAATTTAAGGACCCTCGGGGAATAAATATGCTTTTTGTTAGTATCCGATTGCGCCGATAGAGGCGCCAAACGAATCCCAAACAATCGACCCGTGTCGATTGAATTAATCGGCTGGAGTCGATGAAATTTGAAAAAATTAATTTAATTAGAAAATTCGATTAATTTAATCGATCGAGGCGATTAAATTACAAAAAAAAAACGATTATTTTAATCGATCGAGGCGATTAAATTTAAAAAAATCGATTGCTTTAATCGATTGAGGCGATTAAATTTAAATAAATCGATTAATTTAATCGATTGAGGCGATTAAATTTAATCGATTGAGGCGATTAAATTTAAAAAAAATCGATTAATTTAATCAATCGAGGCGGTTAAATTACAAAAAAAAACGATTATTTTAATCGATCGAGGCGATTAAATTAAAAAAATCGATTAATTTAATCGATCGAGGCGATTAAATTTAAAAAATCGATTAATTTAATCGATCGAGGCGATTAAATTTAAAAAAATCGATAAATTTAATCGATCGAGGCGATTAAATTTAAAAAAATCGATAAATTTAATCGATCGAGGCGATTAAATTTAAAAAAACTATTATTTTAATCGATCGAGGCGATTAAATTACAAAAAAAACGATTATTTTAATCAATCGAGGCGATTAAATTACAAAAAAAACGATTATTTTAATCGATCGAGGCGATTAAATTTAAAAAAATCGATTCATTTAATCAATCGAGGCGATTAAATTACAAAAAAAACGATTATTTTAATCGATCGAGGCGATTAAATTACAAAAAAAACGATTATTTTAATCGATCGAGGCGATTAAATTAAAAAAAATCGATTAATTTAATCGATCGAGGCGATTAAATAAAAAAAATCGATTAATTTAATCGATCGAGGCAATTAAATTTAAAAAAATCGATTAATTTAATCGATCGTGGCGATTAAATAAAAAAATCGATTAATTTAATCGATTGAGGCGATTAAATAAAAAAAATCGATTAATTTAATCGATTGAGGCGATTAAATTTAAAAAATCGATTAATTTAATCGATCGAGGCGATTAAATAAAAAAAATCGATTAATTTAATCGATCGAGTCGATTAAATTTAAAAAATTAATAAATCAATCGAGTCGATTAAATTGAAAAAATTAATTAATCGATCGAGTCGATTGAATTCGAACAAATTTGTCAATACTCAATTTTACAATCTTCCTTGTTTCGTAATATTAATATTCGAATGAGAGAAAGCATCATTTTAAGGTTAGAGAGAGAGAGAGAGAGAAATTCGAAAACCGGAAGTGCCAAGTTATCCGTTAGCGCAAGCATGCGCGCGCAGCGCAAAGTTTTTTTTATTTTTTTTTTTAAATCTTGACCCCAGAGACTTCGAGCCTCTTGAAAGAAATGACTATTTTTTTTTCTTCCAATCTTCATTCGGTATAGCATCGAGAGTGATCTTTCTCAACGTAAAAAAACAACAACATCTTCTCGTTGCTCCAAAAGACACGAAGAGCACAACTTCGCTCGGCCATTTTGCCCACGACGTACGCGCATCGAATAGTTCTCTGAGAACGCTTTTGGAGGTTGGAAAAAAGAAAAAAAAATCCTCGAATCCTCGGGTAAGTTTCTTCGTTTACGAATTTCTTTTTATCTCGATTGCATCCTCGCACGTTTAACCTCAAAATTCGTGATAAATAATCGACGCGAAACCGGAAGTGCGAATAAACAAGTCAAAGAAACAATTAAAAAACGTTATATTTTCAAAACAAAAAAAAAAAAAGAAAACCGTCACAAAAGTCACACTTGACACTCGTCTTCGCGTGTCACAAACCCAAACAAACCCAAACAAACGATTTTTCGGCTAATTTTCTTTAAAAAAAAAACAAAACGTTGCAAGAAAAAATGGCAATTCAATCGTGTTTCGACGCGTCCGCGCGACTCTTGTGTAATCCGTAAAGTAGCGCGGCGTGACAAATGTGAAGCGCGGCGCTGCTGTAGACGGTGCTGGGATAAGTGTTCCAACAAATTTCGATGACGCCGAGCAGAGCTATCCTGACGGTAGTGGCGTAACGACAGTGCCAAGCCAAGTAAGGCAGGGTATGATAGTACCATACGTAAAATTGATAATGAAGAGACCTGGAAAAAGCGACGCCGATGAAATTGGCGGCGAACAAAGGCAGAACGAATAATCTCGAGTTGACGGTCATATCCACACGTTCTTGTTGACGTCGGGTCTCGCGCGCCGTCAAGTCTTTCTCGATACGCTTCAATTTGGCGTAAGCCTCGAGATACGCGATCCAGCTCGGCGCGAAATAGATGACGACCGCCACGTGCGACATCAACAGCGCCGCGTGAAAGACAGGACTGACGAAGACTTCCTCGTCGACGAATCGCCAATTGACGGTCCACTCGAACTCAAAAATTCTGCCAAAGTCGAAAGCTCCATTGACGTAGGCCCAAGGATCGACGACGAGGAACGGAAGTCCGAGGATCAATTGCGCCGTGGCGCAAAGCGCCAGTTGACGCACGGCACCCGTCAAGCCCAAATTGCTCAGATAGGCGATGAGAAGTGCCGGCGAGAATAACAATACGTTCATCTTGACGGACACGCCGAGACTGTAAAGCAAACTGCCCAAGTACCATCTGTCGTCGAGAAATGCGTTGACCGCCGACCAAAGGAATATCATGGCGACGGAGTCGTTGAACAGACGCAGCACGAAGATCGAATGGACTCTGTACGATGTGCATAATATTAGGATCAATATGTACGGCGGTACGCTCTTAGTTTTGGCGTAAACACGCAACACCAACGACAGCAGTGTCACGTAAAAGAGCGCGAAGATGTATTGTGCCAGCTTGACGTTGACGCCTCGCGACGTTATCCAATATAGCAACGTGTAAACGTAAACGAAGCCAGCGGGATAAACCAACGGGCCTGTGTCGCCACGCAACTCCCCGTAATTCAACGTTCCATTAACGAAACCTTCGACTTCTTGCATGTACGCGCGCCAATCAATTTCCGTATAACTTCTACTCTCGATCACAAATATATTCAATATTATTTCCACGAGAACGAAAACACAAGCGAACGGTCCTATTCTTCGTGGATCTTTCAAAACGCCCTTAAGGCTTTCACATTTTTCCACAAATTTGTGACAATAACCGGTCGCTTTTTGGCTAGACGCGACGATACGGCGTGTCGTCGTCGTCATCCTCGGAGCGGTTGATACCGAAATAACAACGAGCACTGGAGCACAACCCTCATAACCCTCCCCCCCCCACCCGCCCCGCCCCTCCTTGCGACGCTACCGAGCTTTTACGGATTTCTCAGAGGTGGAACGAATGAGGAAAAAAAAATGTTTCGAGGTTGAGTTTTCCTCGAGCTTTGACAGTTTGCCGCTTGAGGCGCTTCCGAGTATGAGAAAATTTACGGAGCTCCGTGAAGTTGGCAATCCGACTTTGACTTTTCGATGTTTTAGCATTGAAAATACTTTTAAAGATTCGTATTGTGGGTATGATTAAGCGAGTTTTCACACGATATTAACGCTACCCCCACTCCACTGTCATTGTGCTGTAGCAGGGGGGGGGCTGCGATGTGCTGAATGCCTGTGATTGGTTGAAAAATGCCGCATTACATGTAGAATCATTTATGGTTACAAATTGTAAGTTTCAATTTTTTATGTGTGCATTACAATGTTATTAGGATGATAATTATATTTACAGTTCGAGAGAGAGAGAGAGAGAGAGAGAGAGAGAGAGAGAGAGAGAGAGAGAGTTGGAGGGTAGCTGAAGAGTTGGAGAGTAGTTGGAGAGTTGGAGAGTAGTTGGAAAGTTGGAGAGTAGTTGGAAAGTTGGAGAGTTGGATAGTTGGAGAGGAGTTGGAAAGTTGGAGCGTTGGAGAGTAGTTGGAGAGTTAAAGAGTTGGAGAGTAGTTGGAGAGTTGGAGGGTAGTTGGAGAGTTGGAGAGTAGTTGGAAAATTGGAGAGTAGTTGAGAATTGGAGAGTTGGAGGAGCCAATTCCTCTCTCCAAAGAGTTGGAGAGTAGTTGGAGAGTTGGGGAGGAGTTGGAAAGTTGGAGCGTTGGATAGTTGGAGAGTAGTTGGAAAGTTGGAGAGTTGGAGAGTAGTTGGAGAGTTAAAGAGTTGGAGAGTAGTTGGAGAGCTGGAGGGTAGTTGGAGAGTTGGAGAGTAGTTGGAAAATTGGAGAGTAGTTGAGAATTGGAGAGTTGGAAGAGCCAATTCCTCTCTCCAAAGAGTTGGAGAGTAGTTGGAGAGTTGGGGAGTAGTTAAAAAGTTGGAGAATCGGAGAGTAGTTGGAAAATTGGAGAGTAGTTGGAGAGTTGGAAAGTAGCTGGAGAGTTGGAGAGTACTTGGAGAGTTGGAGAGTAGCTGGAGAGTTGGATAGTAGCTGGAGAGTAGTTGGAGAGTTGGAGAGTAGTTGGAGAATTGGAGAGTTGGAGAGTAGTTGGAGAGTTGAAGAGTAGTTGGAGAGTTGGAGAGTAGCTGGAGAGTTGGATAGTAGTTGGAGAGTAGCTGGAGAATTGGAGAGTAGTTGGAGAATTGGAGAGTTAGAGAGTAGTTAGAGAATTGGAGAGTTGGAGAGTTGGAGAGTGGTTGGAGAGTAGTCGGAGAGTTGGGAAGTTGGAGAGTTGGAGGGAGAGAGAGAGAGAGAGAGAGAGAGACTTATCACCCGAAAAGTCTGGTTACGTTATTAATGCCACGAAATAGTTGCACTTGGCGTAATATCTGTAGATTTTGTTTATGCTTTTTTTTTTTTTATTTGTCATCGTTTGTTATGGATTTGTTGATTGGTGAGATCGATTGAAATGTTTGTCAGATCGTTGTTCAGTCGAGAAACAATAAAATGAAAATTGTAAAATTGTCGATAACGTTGAGGTTCGAGGTCGGTAAAAGTAACGACCGGCTTTCACCGACTGATGGTGACATTACTGGCAGTCGGTAAAAAAAAAAAAAAGGTGTTTTTCTTCGTACGCTATTAACAATTACTCAGCTATCGCGCAATGTTGAGAATTTTTTTCATTTTTTCTTCAAGCTTTGGAACGACTGCTCAAAAAAAATGGCGACCGACGCGATCCTCAAATACATGCAAAAGGAAAATCGTCCTTACAGCGCAAACGACATTGTCGCGAATCTCGGCAACGAACATCCGAAGCCCGTCGTACAAAAGTCCCTAGACAAGTTGGTAGCTGGAAAAAAAATCTTCGAAAAGGTTTGTTCGCGGTCAATGAAAAAAAAAAAAAAAACCAAAAATTCAATTAAATTGCCCAAAAATTCAATTTTATTGCCAAAAAATTCAATTAAATTGCCAAACCCCCCCCCCCCCCCCCAACATAACCTCAAAAATATCGAAATTCTCGAACTTTTCGCGTTCCCAAAGGTATACGGAAAGCAAAAGATCTACTGCGTCGTTCAAGATCCTGCGCAGGACGTTGACGAGCTGATGCGGATAAATCGCGAGCTCGTTTGTCACGCGAACGAGGTGGAGGCGCGTCGGGCCGAGGTCGAAAAATTGATACGCGACGAGGAAAAGAAATTGACAATATTGCGCGAAAGTTTGAGCCACGAGGATGCGGTAAGAACGAGAGAAGAATTGAAAAAAAGTGTTATAAAATTAACGGAAAGATTGGACGCTCTGATGGATTCCGGTAGCACGGAAGATTTTGGTATTGAGAAAAAAGTAGCCGAGGAAACGATGATGAAATTTACACGGGAGTACGCAAAGAGAAAACGCTTGTGCAACGAAATAATTGATTGTATACTCGAAGGATATCCCGGCAGCAAGAAGGAACTTCACGATGAGATCGGTATCGAGATCAAACTTGTACAGTGACGAAAATTTGCGTCGAATAAAAATGAAAACCCAAACACGATCCTTCGCGATCCCAAACACGATCCTTCACGATCCCAAACACGATCCTTCACGATCCCAAACACGATCCTTCACGATCCCAAACACGATCCTTCACGATCCCAAACGCGATCCTTCACGATCCCAAACGCGATCCTTCACGATCCCAAACACGATCCTTCACGATCCAAAAACACGATCCCCGTAGGAAGAAATCAAGTGGCGTTAAATCCGTGCGAAGGAGCAGGCCAATGGATTAACGCACCTCTTCGAATCCAGAGATCGGGAAATTTTTCGCTTTAACACTTCGCCAGCTGTCCAATGAGCTGGACAGCCGTCATGTTGATACCACATTCGGCGTCGATGCGCTTACGGGACGCTAGAAATATCTCTGATCATTGACATTATTTATCCGTTGGATAAAAAAAAAAAAAAAAAAATAGCGCGAAAATATTCTCCGTGCTCAAAAACCTGTGCATACCAATTTTCATGGCGATCCGTTGAACGGTATTTTTTTATTTTTTTAAATTAAGAGTGTCCAACGTACACAACGTTAGATACAGAAAAGGAATAAAGGCCTTAGGACACGTGTCCCATCTAGCCACTGGTACAAAAGTAACTGATCGCTTGCGAAACACACACGGATGTCACTCTATGAGAATGACCAAAGAGGTACAGTGAGTACAAGTGAGATCCTATGACCTAAACGCTATCTTAACTCTAGACTCACATTTCCATTTATGAAAAGAAATATTATATAGTGTAAAAGACTCTTTTAAACTTACAAACTTGTTGACAAACTCTACAGAAAACTTTCGAGAGGCAGTTAACAAAAGCCGAAAACTCGCAGAACAATAACAATATTACACTGAGATGTTGATCTTTGCAAAAAAAAAAAAACTTCCCGATGGCTTGTAAGGAACTTGGCTCCGTGGATTGTAGAAGGGACTCGACGGTGCACGGTAAAAAACCAGATGATTTTTTTTCTCCAATTTTTCAACATTTCTGATCTTTCCCGGATCATACAAGCCGCACTCCCAAAGAACGTGGTTGGGGGTTTCATCGGCATTGCCGCAATCGCATCTCGCTGTGGGAACTATCTTGAAACGGCTGAGACCGGATCTCAAAGAGGTATGATTATACTTCACAAGCGACTGATGGAAACAATGGTCCTTCTCGTGAGCTTGCTATTATAAAACCATGGCCGACGACCACGATTATCAAAAGTTGTTAAAATGAATAAAAAAAAACTCCCTTATCCCTGCTACCTTCTAAGCACCATTCGTGAAACCTTATTGCTAGCTTAGATTTCCATAGACTAGTGAAATCCCGCTATCGATTGACCAAGCTGAGTATCTCGCCCCATAGTAGTTGTAGAGTTGGAGAGTAGTTGGAAAATTGGAGAGTAGTTGAGAATTGGAGAGTTGGAAGAGCCAATTCCTCTCTCCAAAGAGTTGGAGAGTACTTGGAGAGTTGGAGAGTAGTTAAAAAGTTGGAGAGTTGGAAAATTGGAGAGTAGTTGGAGAGTTGGGAAGTAGCTGGAGAGTTGGAGAGTACTTGGAGAGTTGGAGAGTAGCTGGAGAGTTGGATAGTAGCTGGAGAGTAGTTGGAGAGTTGGAGAGTTGGAGAGTAGTTGGGGAATTGGAGAGTTGGAGAGTTGAAGAGTAGTTGGAGAGTTGGAGAGTAGCTGGGGAGTTGGATAGTAGTTGGAGAGTAGTTGGAGAGTAGCTGGAGAGTTGGAGAGTAGTTGGAGAATTGGAGAGTTAGAGAGTAGTTAGAGAATTGGAGAGTTGGAGAGTGGTTGGAGAGTAGTCGGAGAGTTGGGAAGTTGGAGAGTTGGAGGGAGAGAGAGAGAGAGACTTATCACCCGAAAAGTCTGGTTACGTTATTAAGGCAGTAGTCTGCTTTAGGAGCCGAAAAAAAAGCGTTTTTTCAACAATTTTTTTGAAAGGGAAGGAAATGATTGCGGTAAACGAAATTTTGAGACGATAGTATATTATATTCAAGCTTTAAAAAACAATTTTTATTATTACAAATTATTGAAATTTGCCAAAGTTGTAACGATTTTTCTGGGGCGCCTGGAGTGTGCACTCGTAAATCGGTGCCGGTGATGGAGGTCGTGCGATGCATCTGAAACAGTGGAACCAAATTTTTTTTTAGTTTTTATAAGTTCCTTTTTTATATGAACTAAAAAAATACCGAAGAAATGTGACGAAATTCCAAATTTTTTCGAAGTTTGAAGAAAAAAATTCACTTTTTTGAAGAAAAAAAATTCACTTTAAGTTGCAAAACAAGTAATTTAAATAGTACTTTTGTCCAACTTTTTTAGTTCAAATAGAAGATAATTCAATACTGAAGCTAGATCACTTTGGTTTTTTTTCGATCGGACATATATTGTTTTTACTATCGCCGGCAACGTTTTCCAAAACTTGTGAAAATGAAAACTCGCGAAAACGGGCTGTAAAGTTCTGCCCGAGCATTCGCACCTGCTCGACGCTCGGCCACTAAAACTGATCTAGCTTCGAAAATATGTCGAATTGGCCTCTAAAATTTTGAACACATATTCTTGGATAGTTTTGGAATAGATTTAAGGCAAAAACGAAAAATCGATTTTTTGAAGCCTGTAAAGCAGACTACTGCCTCAATCGCTTGGTGGCAGGTACTGGACTGTAAGGCGGGTGCGATAGAACCTTCCATCCGAGCTCTCCGTGCTTCTGGCCGCGTCGTTAAAGATGTGTTCGTTGCCTGGATCGGTTGTCCCGATGGAACACACAACACCCTTCCGATATTGGCCCAATTCTGGCCGCTTATCTGGTCGATCGTCTGGCTTCAATCTGGTCAGTTGTTGACCAGATCTAGCGGAAAACGCTCAGAACTTTTTTACTTCACCCAATATATAGCTTGCAAAGTATTGCAAAGTATTGCAAAGTATTAAAAACTATACAAAGTAACTACCGATACAAAGAATTCCTTTTATTTTTTTTATTTTTTCTTTTATTATAATAATTTAATTTCTCGTTACGTTGGGCCTGGCGCGATGAAAAGATGGCCAGAGTCGTCGTCGAGGAAGCCTGGCTCGAAGGGTTTGCTCGTCGTGCTCGGCGTGTAAGGTACAAAGTACGATTTCTCACTCACGCAATGGCCGTTTATGCAGTGCTGGAAAAAAAAAAAAAAAAAAAAAAAACAATCCGAATGAATAAATTAAACCCAAACAAACCCAAACAAGGACGGGACAAAGAATTATTGTAAAAGTGCCCTTAAAGGGGGGGGGGAGGAGGCGTAAAAACAACTCACGTAGCCCACACCGCAATAGGAGCCTTCAGCGGCCGAGATCGTTGCGTGGCAAGAACCACTTCCGGGTATGTGACATTCGAGCCTTGTGCAAACGCTGTCATCGTACTGCAAGAAATATTTTTACGATTGTTTTTTTTTTTTTTTTTTTTTTTTCTTCATCAAAAAATAGTTTTGCCACATCAAAATAACACCAAAAATAAATTTCACCAACGCCAAAAGAAAAGAAAAAATAGAAGAAGAAATGGGCCCACTATGAGACTAGTCTTAAAAATCATAGAATAGGTCACTCGATTTTGAGTGACTTTTTTTTTTTTTTTAATAAAAATTGGCAATCATCTTGGAAAAAAATAGTTTCCACTTTCGAAGCAAATAATACGCGGTCCATTATAATTAATAACTTTTTTCACACTTTTTCAAGAAAGTATGCTTCAAAATAAAAGATATATATATATATATATTGACATTTGTCGATATCTCAATTAGTTCAGGAGTTATCAGCGTTTCAATGTTTCCAAAACTTCCGAAATCGACATTTTTTTCTCGAAATTTATAACTCCGAAAAGAAAAAAAGGCCAAAATTTTACAAAAAAAAAAATCAGGAAAATAAAAAATGTTCGGGGTCGCGGGCTAGGTGAAATGGCGTGGAAGGCCTCATATTTATATATAAATATATAACATTTTTTTTAAGTACATTGCAAGCTCTAGTGCCACTGATCATTTCGCATTGTTGATCCAGGGTGAGGAGTTTGCCGGGCAAAACTCGTCGCAGGGCCGCACCAGGTCGAGGCTTGTTGAACAGACAGGTCGCGTGTTCGGAGCTTGGTTGAGAAAAAAAGAAAAAGAACGTCATTGCGCTCGAGCACAGAAAAGTATTGAGTATGTTGAAACAGTATCGATAAATCGATTATAATGATATAGCATCGATAAATCGATTATCGAAGTAACGATATGTCACGAGTATATCGAAGTAGTATCGATATGTCACGAGTATATCGAAGTATTGTCGATATGTCACGAGTATATCGAAGTAGTATCGATATGTCACCAGTATATCGAAGTAGTATCGATACATCGAGTATATCGAAGTAGTATCGATATATCGAGAATATGAAAATTACATCTGTATGCCGAGGTTATCAAAATTACATCGATATATCGAAGTAATATCGATACATCGAGTATATCGGAGTAGTATCGATATATCGAGTATATCGAAGTATTATCGTTATATCGAGTATATCGAAGTAGTATCGATGTATCGAGTATATCGAAGTAGTATCGATGTATCGAAGTAGCAGCGATATATCGAAGCAGTATCGATATATCGAAGTAGTATCGATGTATCGAGTATATCGAAGTAGTATCGATGTATCGAAGTAGCAGCGATATATCGAAGCAGTATCGATATATCGAAGTAGTATCGATATATACTCACCTGAGAAATTCGTAAAGATTTCTCAAGCTGCACTCCGACCACGAGAAGCTGTTCTCACCCGCATGATAAGTGCCCGACATGATGAATCCGTGGTATCCTGGACATTCGATCGCTTCCTCGAGACCGTCATGCGACACACCCATCCTGCGATCGATCGTATCGGATGTAAAAGACGTAAAATAAGAAAAAAAAAGACGTCACTTTAATTTTAGCCTCTAATGTAAGCTGATTTGAAGGCTTTGATGAACTAACAGGTGAGCAACTTCGTGGGCGGCGGCAACAATCGCTTTGAAACCGCCATTGTCCTCGACTATACCAACTGCCTCGGTGTTTTTGTCGACGTGACTCCTGTTGCAGGCACCCCATTCGTAGGCGTAACCTTTATTACAAATATAATAAATAATTGTTAGTACTCTTACCCGCTTGCTCGAGACCGTCGAAGTAGTATCGATATATCGAGTATATCGAAGTAGTATCGATATATCGAGTATATCGAAGTAAGTATCGATATATCGAGTATATCGAAGTAGTATCGATTTATCGAGTATATCGAAGTAGTATCGATATATCGAGTATATCGAAGTAGTATCGATTTATCGAGTATATCGAAGTAGTATCGATTTATCGAGTATATCGAAGTAGTATCGATATATCGAGTATATCGAAGTAGCATCGATATACTCAACATATCGATTGAGCTCCGTTGCCCAAATTTTGCTATTTATAAACAAAACAAAAAAAGCCTACCGAGGGTCGAAGTGTCGAAGACGTCGTTGAAAATTCGATTGCTCATGTCCAGACTGAAAAATACAACGGATTAACGTTATCACTGATTTTTTTTTTTGATTTTTGTTGTTGTTGTTCAGTGACAATTAAAACGGTTTTAAGAAAATCGTCCTAGTCGTTTAATTGAGAGTACCTTCGAAGATGAAAATAAGCAATGGAAATGGTACTTAAATTAATTTTAATAAATTAACACATTAATTTGAATAAATTACAATTTATTAACGTAACATTAATTAATTAATTTAACACATTAATTTTAATAAATTAAACAACAACATTAGCAATCCATTCGAATTGTTTCGTGAAAATTAATTGAAATATGAAAAATAAATGTAAATGCAAAGGAGTCAGCGAGACTCCCGTAGTACGTCTGACGACCGCTAGGTGGCTACGCGCGTACTCGCCTCTCGCAGGAGCGACTGCCTGTCCTACCAGCTATATAAGGCTCTCGCTACACGCGAGCCTTCTTTGTCTCGTATTTTTTGGTTGCGAGTACGGCGAGTGCGCAATAATTTTACAATTTGACGAAAAATGAGAATATTGGCATCTGTCAAATTACGGGATGACATCTGGTGGCGAAAAATCAAAACGTTTACGTTTTACGGTCCTCTTATCGCCGTCATGTTTTTTTTTTTTTTTTTTCGTCTTCTCCTGCTTACCTCGTCAAGGCGATCGCCATGTCGTAAGTCGAAAAATCGAATCTCGCTGATTCGTCGTAGAAATAATGGCTCATCGCTGTCAATGCAAGATCCGCGTCCAGTTCGGTCGCGCCTCTTCGATTATTTTCCAAATAAGGGGTCGCCCTGTTTGTCTATTTGCATTTAGTTTGTGATTGATATAATAATATCGAGAAAAATGTTTAAAAAAATAAATAAATAAAAATGACGAATAACAATGAGGCGGGGAAAATTAATAAGCGAAGAAAATAAAAAAATAATTATGGACCCAATTAAAAGCAATGTTGAATAAATTGATTTTATTTACGAAACAATTTCGTCGAACGCTTTCAATAAAATAAATAATAAAAAATATAAATAAAAACATAATAAATATAGATAAAAGATCAAAAAAATAAACATAATAAAATGTAATAAATATACCTGCGTAAAAAAAAATTAATGGTCCAATAAAAAAGAACGAAGAAAATTCCAAAAAACATTTGCGATTGAAAAATACTAATTTTGTTGTTGTTGTTGTTGTTTTTACCAATGATATAATAATTCCAGCAATATATATGCGTATTGCCGGCTCACTCAGCAGCCTGTAACGCAGATCGATCGCGTTCCACAACGCGAGAACGTACCTCGTCGCTTCTTCCAAGCCCGCGTTAAGGACACTGGAAAACATGGATTGTGTCTCAAGTGACATTAAGGGACTGGTGCATTATCAAGATTATACGGTAGAAATTTCATTGAAATCGCTTGAGTTAGTTTCAAGTAAAAAGCAAAAAAAAAAAACGTATCGTGTCAGCGTCTTAAAATCAAATATGTTTTTTTTATACTGCCCAATACAAATCCATCTGAATAATGTAAATAATAATAATTCATTGTATATATTTAATAATAATAATAATCGAATAATAATAACGAAAATATAATAATAGCTAATAATAATAATCTAAATAAATCAATAAATAAAAGTGATAATAAATAAAAAATAAAAATAATAATAAATAAACAAATGAATACAAATAATAATAAATAAATAAATAAAAATAATAATAAAAAACAAACAAATAAAAATGATAATAAATAAATAAATGAAAATAATAATCAATAATTTACTAAGTAAAAATAATAAATAAACAAATAAATACAAATAATAATAAATAAATAAATAAAAATAATAATAAAAAACAAACAAATAAAAATAATAATAAATAACTAAAAGAAAATAATAATCAATAATTTAATAAGTAAAAATAATAAATAAACAAATAAATAAAAATAATAATAAATAAATAAATAAATGAAAATAATAATAAATAAATAAAAATAATAATAAATAAATAAATAAATAAATAAATAAATAAATAATAATCTAAATAATAAAAATCTAATAATCCAAATAATAAATTATTCCGAAAAAAAAGTCGATTTTTTTTAAATCTCAAGATGGTGTAACCTCTTTAAAAAAAAATCTAAAATTCCAAAACTTATCCACTGTCTAAAAAAAATCTAAAAAAAAAAAAAACACTTACGCGTACAAGCTATAATCGACTATTACCAAAATTTCCGGATAGACAACCTCCGGTAGGCTTTTCTTCGAGCGCCTCTTTGCCCGTCGATCATTCTCGCGTCTCTCGCGTTTCACTCTCTCTGTAAAAAAAAAAAAAAAAAAAAAAAAATCACAATCTTCGATGAAATTATTGCGAGCCCAATGATAAAGTGGCCCCGAGTTGAAAAAGTAGGGTGAAATTTAAGGATGCTGATTTATCGTGTTTATTTTATTTAATTAGGAATTAGCGGAACATCAGAATTGAACCTTAAAAATAAAAAATAAAAATAAAAATAAAACTAATCGTGTAATGTTAAATTATTATTGATGAATAATATTATTGTGATGTTGAATAAGTTCTCGCTGTTTTTTTTATTTTTATTTTCGTGAAAATTAATGCTTTGTTCAGTAAAAAAATTAGTAAAATTCCGAAAATTAATAAAAAAAAATCATGTCGATGAAATTTATCGTTATTATTATTTATTATTTATTATTATTTATTATTTGGAAACTTACTGAACGAGAGATTAATGTCCGGTTCGTCCTGCTTGAAGACCACGTGATGATGAGTTCGACGATAATTCGCATCGATATCCGTAAAAATTGACGACGAATCATTGAGATATTTCGTTTGCTTCGAAATAAGGTCTCGAAGACGATGCGGCAATGGACGAACGACCAAATCGGAGTTCAAATTACCGAGCTGAGAAATATTGACAATATTTGTGATAAAAAATTATCGTAAATAAACGTTTTTTTTTTAAATTTATTTTTAATTCAATTTATCATCATTTTATTAGTTAATTAATTTTATTAATTTATCAAAATTAATTTAGATTGATAAATTTATTAATAAAATAATTGATTAATATGATAATTCGAATAATGAAGTCGAAATGAATAAAATAATTATCATTATTTTATTAATTCAAAATGAATAAAATAATTATCATTATTTTATTAATTTAAAATTAATAAAATAATTATCATCATTTTATTAATTCAAAATTCATAAAATAATTATCATTATTTTATTAATTCAAAATTAATAAAATAATTATCATTATTTTATTAATTCAAAATTAATAAAATAATTGTCATTATTTTATTAATTCAAAATTAATAAAATAATTATCATTATTTTATTAATTTAAAATTAATAAAATAATTGTCATTATTTTATTAATTCAAAATTAATAAAATAATTATCATTATTTTATTAATTCAAAATTAATAAAATAATTGTCATTATTTTATTAATTCAAAATTAATAAAATAATTATCATTATTTTATTGATTCAAAATTAATAAAATAATTATCATTATTTTGTCGAAAAGTTCGAATCTTGAATGTTTTTTTTTTTTTTTTTTTTTTTTTCAATTTCTTGTCTAGCGTGTGAAACTTACGATGAGGTGTTCACCGTCCACTCCTCTGTAGGCCACGACAGCCGAACCCTTCGACAGATCGTGATAAGCGATCCCGATTTTCACGAATGGCTTTAGCAAACATTTTTTTTTGTCATAAATTGGCGTTTTTTTTAAATATTTTTTACACGTGGAATAAAATCTACTTGTGTTGAAACTTCTGGGGAGAATTCTGTGCGTTAAGACAGATTTAAGTTCTGTTTAAGCCGATTTTAAGGGGATTCTAGGTGTCCGGGAAGATTTCGGAGCCTTATCACATCTTTAAATTATGTTTAAGCTGGTTTTAAGAGGATTTTAGGTGTCTGAAAAGATTTCTTAGCGTTAAAAACAGCTTTAAATTATGTTTAAGCCGGTTTTAAGACGATTCAAGGAGTCTGAAAAGATTTCTCAGCGTTAAAACAGTTTTAAATTACGTTTAAGCCGTTTTTGAAGAAGATTTTACGAGTCTGTGAAGACTTCTGAGCCTCAGAACAGCTTTAAATTATGTTTAAGCTGGTTTTAAGAGGATTTTAGGTGTCTGAAAAGATTTCTTAGCGTTAAAAACAGCTTTAAATTATGTTTAAGCCGGTTTTAAGACGATTCAAGGAGTCTGCAAAGATTTCTCAGCGTTAAAACATGTGTAAATTCTGTTTAAGTCGGTTTTCAAGAGGATTTCGGGTGTCCGGGATGACATCTGAGCCTTGAAACAGGTTTAAATCATGTTCAAGGCGGACTTTCGGAGAATCTATCTAATCGAAATTTTTGCAAAAATTAATATCTTGGAAAAATTACGTTTGGCACGCGTTTGTATCTGATGTATTCCGGATTCCAGCCATGGGTGGAAACGGTCCATACGGGCGTTGATAAATCAGCGAGTGTACCATCGTTTGGCTCCAAATAGAGGCTTATCTTGCGCCCGAATGCTTTTACCTTGACCGCGATACGAGTATTATTCTTATTTCGCCGATCGTGTTTGTCGAAAGTGTGAAATACCGGCACCACCTCGTATTTTGGCACTTGAACGAAGAAAAAAAGAAAGAAAAAAAACGAATATCTTTTAATTCATTGAATTTCATCGACGATTGATAAAATAATCGAGCTATTTTTCGAATCTCATCGAAACTTTCAATCGATGATATATTTACAAAAAAAAAAAAAAAAAACGATCGATCTTTCGATCGATTGTATATTGATTTATTTGAACCCAAACAAACCCAAACAAACAAATTGATTGATTTGAACCCAAACAAACCCAAACAAACAAATTGATTGATTTGAACCCAAACAAACCCAAACAAACAAATTGATTGATTTGAACCCAAACAAACCCAAACAAACAAATTGATTGATTTGAACCCAAACAAACAAATTGATTGATTTGAACCCAAACAAACCCAAACAAACAAATTGATTGATTTGAACCCAAACAAACCCAAACAAACAAATTGATTGATTTGAACCCAAACAAACCCAAACAAACAAATTTATTGATTTGAACCCAAACAAACCCAAACAAACAAATTTATTGATTTGAACCCAAACAAACCCAAACAAACAAATTGATTCATTCGAACCCAAACAAACCCAAACAATCAATATATTATATTTATAAAGAAAAAAAAAAAATTGTCAATACATCTCGATATTTGTACTTTCGAATAAAACAAACTTCGATGAAATCGAACGAATTCATTTTTTTCATATAATAATTTTCAAAATTCCGATTTCCAAAATTCCCCAAAAAAAAAAAAAAAAAAACAAAAACCCATTTTTTTCGCCGTCTAAAAAAAAAAACCGTGCCCCCTTGAAATGCAGTATTCAACGATTGTTAATTAATAATTGACAAAGTGTACCTGGGCCACGGCCATTTTGAAAAATCGACCCTATCTCGTCACTCGTCATGTGCTCGTGGATCTGGAAATTCTAAAAATTCGCATTTCCATTGATTTTTCACCTTGACCCAATAACAATCGACGAAACGAAGAAAAAAAAGAAGAAAAAAAAAAAAAAAAAAAAAAAAATAATCGGCAACTTTACCGGTATGGAGCGCGCTGCGTGTAGTAGAGCGATCGAAAAAACGACCAAGAGCGACGATCCCGACATCTTATCTCGACAAAATCTTTTGCACTGATTTCTCGCAAGATTTTGCAACTTTTTGTTTTTGATTTTTTGATATTTTTTTTTCTTTTTTTTACAATTAAAATTTTGCTCCCTTATTTTCCGACCATTTATTATTTCCCCGATATATTGTTGCCGATAAAAATAATAAAATAAAAATTAAAAAAAAAAAAACACTCACACGAATAACAAAGATAATTTAAAAAAAAAAATAAAAAAAAAACGATCATACGAATAATGAAAATTAAAAAAAAATACACACAATGGCACGCGAAAAAAATTGCACGTATGATAAAAAAATTAAAAAAAAAACAATCGCACGATTAATAAAAAAAAAAAAAACAATCACACTATTAATAAAAATAGTTAAAAAAAAAAACGATCGCACGAATAATGAAATTAAAAAAGAAAAAAAAAACAATGCCACGAGAAAAAAAAATAACACGAATAAAAATTTAAAAAAAGAAAAACGAAACAATCACACGATTGATAAAAATTCCCAAAAAAAAAAAAACAATCACACTATTAATAAAAATAAAAATAAAAAACAATCACAATATTAATTAAAAAAAAAAACAATTACACGAATAATAAAAATTACATTACACGAATAATAAAAATTAAATTACACGAATAATAAAAATTAAATTACACGAATAATTTTTACGAAAATTTAAAAATGCGAATAAAAATAAAGATGAAACAATCGTAGATTTTTTTTCTCATCGCGAATAATAAAAATAAAAATAAAAGAAAAAAAAAAAAGAAAAAACGGCGGAAAAACGTTAATTCGTCCCGAATGAGATTTCCGGCGATGATCCGTTCGATCCTCCCACTGCACCGAAGCAAAACTCCCGAATGACGTTTGACGTTGTGATCTCGTTGCTTGAAATTTGATATTGCACAGCATTCGTTCGCTCGCGCGTGCAGCTCTCCGCACTTTAGTTTTTTTTTTTTTTTTTTTTTTCTTCATAATCGTTGCACTTAATTTGCGTCACGTTAATTCGTGTTTATTTAATTCGCTCGTGCGTAATAAAACGACGTTGTATTTTACACTCTGGTAATTTCATCGGAGAAATTAATTTTCGGCGCATTGAAATAAAGTGAAATTGACGAAAAAAAAATTACGTACAAAACCAAAAAAAAAAAAAAACTGCGAATTTTCCATTGGTCACAGGTACGAAAAAAAAAAACAAAAAAAAAATCATCGAAAATAAAAAAAAAATTCATCAATCGCTACGATTTATTTATTTATTTTTATTTCTTTCTTACATTTCGAAAAAACCTCGTCTCAACATTTTCTTCATTTTTTTCGACACGGTTTTCGTGCTCTTTTTATTTATTTATTTATTTGTTTATTAATTTATTTATTTATTTATTTATTCATTCATTCATTTATTCATTCATTCATTTATTTATTTATTTATTTATTTATTTATTTATTTATTTATTTATTCATTTATTTATTCATTCATTCATTTATTTATTTATTTATTTATTCTTCGTTTATTTCACTCTCTCCTCCTCTCCCACCCATCTACCCTCTTCCCCCTCCTCCCTCCCACCACTCGTCCTCTCTACTTTTCGCAACACAAAATTGCTTCGCATATCGTCCCGCAGTCGATGAAACTTTTTTTCGTCTCCGTCGAATAAATACAAAAAAATCGAGTAGTAAAAAACAAACAACAAAAAAAAACGCAAATTCAAGGAATTGATCGAATCACGAAAAAAAAAAACAAAAAAACAAAACAAAAAAATGGAAAAAGCTCTTTCAACCAACCCTCATTTCCCACCCCTCTCCGCCTCACCCTCCGAGGCATTGCACCGAAGCTCGTTTTCGTTTTCGTTTTTTTTTTTTTTTTTTTTTTTTTTTTTTTTTTTCAAGCAAATTCAAAGTTGCCATCGCCACGGAGAATTTTAATATTTATAAATACATTTTTATGCGAATTAATCGGGCAACATTTATCGTTTAAAAGGTCCGGAGTGAAAAAGGAAAAAATGAAAAAAAAAAGAAAAAAAAAAAACATCGCGTTCACGCAATACGTATATCGTGTAACGAGGAATTACGTACGCCCCTTTTTTTTTTTTTTTCTTCACTCGTCCCCGATCCATTCAATTCTCAATCATTTCGTTTTATTTTTTATTTTTTATTTTTTTTTTTCTTCCAACTTTTTCTTCCCCTTTGCAACAATTTTTCTTCGCAAATTTCACATCTCCGATATATTCTCGCAATTATACATTCGTAATAATAATAATAATAATAATAATAATAATAATAATAATAATAATAATAATAATAATGTCGCAAATAAATAAACAAACGAACGAGTATTGTTTGTTTATTCCAGTTCGATTTTTTTTTTTTTTTTTTCCACGGGGCAGTAAAAGTTGCGGTGTGCGAAACGGCAAAGAAGAAAAACGAAAAACGAAAGAAAAAAAAAAAAAAAAACAATTTTCCACGAAGCATCGACAAAGAGAAGAAAATTCTTTTTTTTTTTTTTTTCTTTTTCTTTTCTTTTTCCTCCTCTCAATTTATTTCCGTTTTTTTTTTCGGTGAAAAAGTATCGTGGACAAATTGGGCCTGATGGCCGTTTTTTTTGTTTTTTTTTTTCGTTTTTTTTCTTCTTCTCTTGTCGGTTTCTCTCGATTTTTTTTCATTTTTTTTTTTTTTTTTTCATTTTCTTTATCTTCTTCTCTATCTCGAAAAATCCTTCTCTCGGCCCTTAGTCGTTGCAAAGCTTCTCGAGGGACGCGCAGCAACGGCTTCTCACTGTTTGCAGATGGCACAGCCACGTTCTCAGCCTGTCGATCAGTTCCGCGCAGTCTGTTGCCACATCTGTGCACTCACCGTCCCCTGTTCCTAAAAAAAAAAAGAAAAAAAAATTGAAAAAAATTGAAAAAAATTGAAAAAAATTGAAAAAATTGAAAAAAAAATAATAAAAAGAAGAAGAAAATGAAAATAATGAATCAATAAAATTACGTTCCGTTAGGAGCGGAAAGGAAAGAACATAGAATTGAGAAAATTGAACGATTGATATTAAATTGAAGAATTGAAATTAATTGAAAAGTCGAAGTTAATTGAAAAATGGAAATTAATTGAAATATTGAAATCAATTGAAAGGTTGATGTTAATTGAAATTAATTGAAATTAATTGGAAAAATTGAAGTTAATTGTGAAAATTGAAATTAACTGAAAAAAATTGAAATGAATTCAACATATCGAGGTGAATTAAACAATTGAAATTAATTGAAAAATTCAACTCGATTGAACAATTGTAATCAATGGAAAGGTTGAAGTTAATTGTGAAAATTGAAATTAATTGTGAAAATTGAAATTAATTGAAAAATTCAACTCAATTGAACGATTGAAATTAATTGACAAAATTGAAGTTAATTGTGAAAATTGAAATTAACTGAAAAAATTGAAACGAATCCAACATATCGAAGTGAATTAAACAATAGAAATTAATTGAAAAATTCAACTCGATTGAACAATTGTAATCAATCGAAAGGTTGAAGTTAATTGTGAAAATTGAAATTAATTGTGAAAATTGAAATTAATTGAAAAATTCAACTCAATTGAACGATTGAAATTAATTGACAAAATTGAAGTTAATTGTGAAAATTGAAATTAACTGAAAAAATTGAAACGCATTCAACATATCGAAGTGAATTAAACAATTGAAATTAATTGAAAAATTGAACTCAATTGAAAAAAAAAAAAAAAATCTTAAATCGGCAAATTGACTGGAAAGAAAAAAAAAATGAAAAGCGTGAAAAAAAAATTAATCATCCAAGTGACGATAAGCCGATGAAAAAAAAAAATCAACGATTTGCGAAGGTGAGATAGAAAGAAAAAAAAAAAACAAAAAAAACAAAAAAAACAAAGAATAACAAATAAAAATTACGCGATGGAAATAATGTGATTCGATGTCGTGAATAAATGCGAATTAAAAACGAGGAGGCAAGTATATAGAGACACGTGAGCATTGAGAAAGAGAAAGGAAAAAGTAATTGACCAAGTGTGAATATTTTATCGGCGCGATATAAATATATATATATTTATATATATATATATATATGTTTCGAAATGTGTATAGTTCAGAGCGATTAATAAAAGTCGATGAGACGTTTTGTCCAGGTGCCAATACGAAGCCGTGAATTATTATTATTATTATTATTATTATTATTATTATTATTTTTGACAAGCAAATTAATTTTCGTCGCTGACACCCCTTCACCTTGAAAAACGTTTGCCGACCTCGTTGATCTGTGTGCAACGATTTTAGCGAGATAGAGCGAGAAGAGCGTGGAGTAAAGCAAAGTTAAACAAAAAAAAAAAAAAAAACAAAAAAAAAAACGCCCCGGAGAACGAATAATTTAATAAAAAACAACAAAAAAATCTTTCATTTTTTATTCCAACGTTCACGGTGAAAGGGTTTAGTTTCATTGTCCTGTCGTCCGTAGTAAAAGTTTTATTTTTTTTATTTTTTTTTTGTTTTATCGCTCTTCGCGATCAGTCGAAACGCATTTTGGATCGGGATATTTGAAAGTGGCGCGAAAAAAAAAAAAAAAAAAAAAAAAACTAGAGCTTCGGAGGATTGCCGCCTGGATGGCTGGGCGACTGGGAGCTCTCGAGTCAGCCCAGCTGGAAAATAATTGTAATTAATTGAAAAGTTGAAGTTAATTGAAAAATTGAAATTAATCGAAGAATTGAAATGAATTCAACGATTGAAATGAATTAAACAATTGAGCTCAATTGAAAAAACTGAAAATAATTGAAAAATGAAAATCAATTGAAAGTAATTGAAATGAATGGAAAAAAAATTGAAATTAATTGAAAATAAATTGAAATTGATTGAAAATAAATTGAAATTGATTGAAATTAATTTAAAAAAAAATGAAATTAATTTTAAAAAATTGGAATTAATTGAAAAAAATTGAAATTAATTGAAAAATTGACATCAATCATTCGGCACGATCCCACGTGCTCTAGTTAAGGACCGCTACCCGTAAGGAGGATAAGGTTTGTATTCGTCATCAGTAGTTGAGGACGCCACCGTCAGGTGTGTGAGGGTCGTTGTCGTCGTCGTCGTTGTCGATACCGCAAACGCGCCACTTGGCGAGCATCATCGGCGCGAGGTGTCGCTTTTTTTCCATTGGCTGTTTTTCCAAAAGGCCAGATATACTCGAGGACGCCACCGCCAGATGTCGTCCGAAGTAAGTGAAACCCCCCCCCCCCCCCCCCAACCCGCCCCCAACCCGCCCCAAAAAAAAAATGGCGGTCGGCGAAAAAAATCGCGCGTGGTGAAGGGAAAAACCGGAAATTGTCGTATTTCATTGTTCCCGCGTTTGTGAAGTTTAAATTGAAATTCAGTCCAACTTTAATGAGCGCCTCGAAAAACGAGTAGACAGCGAGACGGGAGAGACAAAGAGAGAGAGAGAGGGGGAGAGAGAGAGAGAGAGAGAGAGAGAGGGGGAGAGAGAGAGAGAGAGAGAGAGAGAGAGAGAGAGAGAGAGAGAGAGAGAGAGAGAGAGCGAGAGACAGAAATAATGAAAAAAAAATTCAAAAAAGAAAAAAAAAAATGACGAGGGAAATTTCAAAAAAGAAGAATTATGGGAAATACAGTACTGGACTGTTTTTTTTTTTCTCTCATTTTTTTTCTCCCATTTTCCTTGTTTTTGTTGTTTTTAATTTAATTTTTTTTTTCAACGTTTCTTACCACGACCCGGGGTACTCTTAACGCCATACCGCTCACCGATGATCGAAGACGCGAACGAGGCGCTTGTCGTTGGATTCTTATACTTGAATGGCGTTATTTTTTGTCGAAACGGATCATTCGTGTTCCCGTATAATTTTGACGATAATAACGATCTCGCGGTTGTCGTCGTCGTCGTCGTCGTCGTCGTCGTCGTCGTAACGGCCCCCCTTGTAAACGTAACCGTAATAATTGTTTCTCTTTCTCGCTGTTGTTTGTTGTTGTTGGTGTCATTTTCGTTGTTGTTGTTGTTGTTGTTGTTGTTGGTGTTTTGGTCGTTCGATCATTGGCGCGATCGTACAACGACGACGTACCGAACGCGTTGTTTTTTCGTATTTTTTCGTAATTGTTTATCGCGTTGTTGTGCACGGTAGACTTAATCGCGTCATAATAATACATTGTTTTTCTCGTACTGTGAGGATGCGCGGGTGTCGTTGTCGTTGTTGTTGTTGTTGTTGTTGTCTCGTAAATATTGGACGAAGGAAGCGAATGGGAATTGGAATAATCGTTACGTTTCGTCGTTGTACTTGTCGTTGCTTCCCATGGCGACCTGTCAAGGGACACGATACCGATCTTTTACCAATATACATATATATATATATATATATATATATATATTTATTTATTTATTTATACAGGGTGAACCATTTAGGGCCTTGCATACGCGAAAAATTTCAAAATTTTGAAATTTCTTGCATTTTGCCTTTCATTCCATTAGCCTGAACGGGTTAGGGATATTTTAAGCTTTATAGAATTGAAAAATTGCAAAAGTGCTATTAAATAAGGTAAGTAAGGTAATACTCGCACTCTCACTCTCATTCTCTCTCTCTCTCTCTCTCTAGTGAGAGAGTGAGTGAGAGTGAGAGTGAGAGTGAGAGTGAGAGTGAGAGTGAGAGTGAGAGTG